>CAESWR010001769.1:129417-145521 GCA_903171835.1 Mullus surmuletus
TGTGCATGTTCCATTCGCAAGGAATCTTGGTCTTTGGAGTCCAGGAACTACTTGTAAACATGGCCAAAGGCAAGAACAACACCACGACACACTTTGGAGTGAGGAGGAAATCAATCACTTCATAAGTGTGATGAAAGACACAAACATCCTGGCATTTGGAGACACTAGAAAGTAGCGGGATGACAGATCCACAAAAAGAGGGGCGGAAAGTTACGCCAAGCAGGGTTTGTAGAAGACTCTTTCTGTGCATTGGTGGTTTGATCAGGTTATTACAATCAATTACAATGACCATGTATACAGGAATAACCCCGTTTGCCTACGCATGTAAATTGTTTTTTCCCAATGTTTCAGAAACTGGAATATGGACCTTAACCCAAATATTGAATGCATGTTAACTGAGTCACTGATGCAAGGCTTTTGTGATTCGCGCCTTTTTTATTTTGCGAGAAGCTGTTTTCTACCCCAAACAAAATGCAAAAGTAATGGAGTGACGCCAGCAGTGTTTGGGCCAAGTATGGACCGTACACCTCATATACTCCTCGCCTCCGTTTCATCCTGTCAGCAGTAAAACGCTAACACCTTCTGCACCATGTCCTAGATTTGGACCATTTGCATAAACTGCCATCTTAAATTATTCACAGCTGCTGTCTTGGCTTTTCTGACTAATTATATTTTGAGCTCCTGTGCTTTCTTTTCGCCATTTACGCGGAGAGAGAAAGAGAGCCTATGCACCTCCACGCCCTTCAAAACAGCACATTCATGCGTGGTCATCCCCTCATTTGTGTTGGACCTGCGAAAAAATAAATAGTTCCACTTCAAGTTCCAACCTCCAACTTGATTTTTTCTTCCCACCCCCGGCGTCAGATTGAACAGCAGCACCGAGGACAACCGCCAGCATGAGGTTTGCGCTCGTCGATTGATTATGTTTCATTAAGCTAAAGGAAATGTATTAACAGCTGTTTTCTCCCGCACAATTTCCCCTTCTCACAGACGGCTGCGGTTTCAAATATGCTTCCTCCCCTTCGTGCCGATATTTAAAGCTCGGCAGCCGAGGACCTGCACTCTCTTTTCCATTAAGCCCACCGCCGGGTCCTTAATTAACAGCACTGCATTTTAAGTTACTACTGTGGCTGCGCCCATTTACATCATCAACGCTGTTACGCGCCGCACTAAATTAAAAACATGCAGCAGCGCAAAAGTTTGTGACCGAGGGGTAATTTGTCGCGGGTTTCATAAATCAACTTAGGTGAGTGAGTGAAATAAAAACACACAAATCACTCCTGTAATATCTCAGAGGCCCAAAAAAAAAAGTTTAAAAAAAATAGTGGTGCAAACACACTTGTTTACGACGCGCACGCTTAACCTGCTTGCTAAACATTTGTTCCCGTTCTGAGTGCACAGCAGCAATCAATCAAAGCGGGGCTTTTGTTACCGTGGCGATTGTGTTCCCTCAGCTTTTCCGCTTCCTACTGTCAATTTTTTATTATTATTATAATCGACTGATTTGAGTTCAATAGATGTCAGGAAAATAGATTTACTCCACATGAGGTCCTTCTCGACCCTTTCCGAGAAAATAGTGATTTCTACTTTCAGTGGAAGCAAACCAGGAATCCCATCCTTCCCTCCTTCCTGCCTGTTTCCTTTCCTCCTTCCTACCCCTTTGTGCAAGTGTAATTAAGAATGTGTACTTTTGTGTATGTATTGCGTATTTTTATTCTATATTGTGGAGTGTGTGTGTATGTGTAGAGTGATGTGTCAGCAGCGTGCGCACCGACCTCTTAGGGGCATTAGTCATCATCTCCTGGAAGTCACAGATAAACACAGCCGTGCAGATTATCAGACTGTTGGGAGACGGCGCGGACGTGCACAAACATTTAATCCACGTGCAACACATACCGTCGCATGTGCGTGCTCGTCTGAAGGTGATTTTTGTGCGGCGCCGGAAAGCCCTTAATGTAATCCGGGATGAGCCCCCCCTTCCAATCAATAAATGTAATAGTGAGCACATTCATAAGCATATGGATTCCTTTTTTTTGTAATTATTCTAAATACTTGCTGAGCTCAAGAGACATGGAAAAGTTTGGCGAACAGAAGAAGTTGCAGAGATGGAGAGTTCAGCACGCACAGTGAGCCACTTTCATTCCTTTCTCTCACGCTCTCTGTGCAGTTATCAAAATGTGTTCAACTATTTCCACATTAAAGGGATAGTTTAGATTTTTTTGACATGAAGTTTTATGAGCTCCTCATCATCAGTGTTGTTCATCAGCAGTGACTTCTCAGTTCAAACGCGTGTTTTCCTTTGAACGCATGATGTTTTTTTGGAGCAAAACGCTTTATCCGTGTGACTCTAGCAACTAGACTGGACTACTTTCTCCAAAACCGTAACCGGGCTGGAACTCCGCTCACGGGACGCAGTGGGGGAAAAGTCACTGCTGATGAACGACACTGATGGTGAGGATCTCATACAGCTTAATGTAAAAAAATCTGAACTATCCCTTTAACACATTTGGCATTGAGAGGGCCAGCCTTTAAGCTTCGAGCTCCGAGGAGAAAAGGTACCTCACCTCTATAACAGCAGGTGAAAGAAAAATTTGCATGGGCGGAATATCAGTATATGAGATAAAGGGCAGTTGGAGGAGAAGCAAAAGCATACCTCAAAATAATAAATCACTGTTTACCACTGAGGATACATCTCACTCGTCATTTCGAACCCACCCAGCGATATAAAATACGCCCGGGCGCGATGATAAAGGCACCGATGTCTGATGTCTGTAACCTTTGCTCATGATTATTCCTTTCCAAACCCTAAAAAAGAAGAGGTTTAAAGAGATGCAGACTGACAGTGACGTACAATACGCTAGTCTTTCAAAGGCCAATTACTGCGCCCGCCGCACGATGCCGGATTCTGCTGAGATATGCAGGTTTGCTTTAAAGGATGTTTTGCAAAGGGCTCACAAGAGGGCGGTGGAAGAATCTCCTGTCACAGCAGGCACCTGTGGACAGCCACTTTGTCAGAGGCGGCGGAGCTAATGCTGCGTGGGCTTAACTCTACGGTGTCCTCGTGAAGGGTTGGAACATCTGCCCCGACTGTAAAACCCGGCAGACGGAGGTGTAACGCATTGTGATGACATATCCTCGAGACGCTTCGTTGCGGTGATTGTTGAATCGTATTACTCATCCCAGTGGGCAGTTTTTAATTAATAGGAATAAAAGACAGACTCAATAGTCTTATAACGATAAAACTAATTTCCTACAACACTCCACAATAACATGTTTTCTTTCCACTAGGGGTGTGTATAGGTAATCTGGCAATACGATCCATATCCTGATACAAGGGTGGTGCTACAATATATTGCTATATATTGGGATACTCTAAGCAGGGCGCTATATTGCGATTTTTCCCCCAAAACCTCAGTGGTTTTGTGTTTTATTTATGCCTCCACCCGCAGCAGACTCTTTCCACTCCTCTCAAACTAGATGCCTGTCACCAAGCAAACAGCTGATGAAACATAAAATACAAAATATCAATACAGTGTTTCAAAACAATCAATACTGTATCCCGTCGAGAAATATGGTGATATTTTTGTGTATCATTACTTTCTTACACAATAGCATGTTTTCTTTCCACCCTATTACAAATAAGTACATCTTACTATTTTTTTTTTTACGCTTTTTCAAGTTGGATAGAGGATAAAACAATCCAGGAAAGTTCATTATCTGCCTTCCTAATTAGCTGTTATCATAATTACTTTGGCCAGTAGATGGCATCAGTCACTCTTTGGCGAATATAGACAGTATTTTCTTCTTGCTTGGACCGTGTGGCGTTTGCAGATAGTTTTTTAAACCCTTAAATCACCCCAAAAAGGAGATTTGACAGCGCTAAAGCTCATTAGCCGTCTCGCCCACGAACAGTTTTTAGCGGCGGGCAGCAGGGAAATTGTTGTCTAGTCTGCGGTGTTCCTGTTGTGTAGGCTGCTGTCAGACCGTTACTCACTGTGACCTTCTGCCAATGATACAACATGACATGACTGCTTTATGCAAATATATGGATGTGGTCAGATGAGAAGCGAGCAAAGCAGGAGGGCAAGGCAAGAGGAAACTGCTGCTTTTTCAGCCTTGGATTCTTTAATCCACCTTGTTTTCTTTTTGGCCGAGAGAGAGGGAGAGGAAAAAGCTTGCTTGATGCAAAGCATGACTCTGTAGATGGATAAATGTTAAATGCTAGAAAAGTGTGTCGGATCATGCAGCTTTCTCGCAAAAAGGTAGAGCGGATATAAAAGAGCAAGTGAAAAGGAAAATAAAGTCCCTCATTCCATAGCTAATGACTACACGGAATTGGTTACTCCGGGGAGTCTTCCTAACCTTTACTCCTCCCAAAATAATAGCTCTAATGCTGGCTAGTTCCGACTCTGTAATCGAACTATAATTGGAGGGGGTGTGCCGCTTCCTTAGCAGCAAATATGAGTCTTTATGGCCGTCTTCAATAGCAGCCCTCCCTGCTGCATACCTGATCGGCATCGCCTCGAACGCAGCCGGCGATCGCGCAGCTGTGATAAGATCCGCGGGGTCTTTTCACTTTCGTCTGAATATGCACGGACGATTTAAGCGCGAGCATTTCACTTTCAACCGACATTAATGTACATCTCGAATGTGATATTGCAGAATCAGATTTGCAATTGATATTGAATTGCATCAGAAGTAAAAAGTAGACGGTATAAAATTACATAAAGTTTTCCGAACTGAAATGTGAAGCCGATACGAATTTGCCTAAAAAAAGGAAAAGAGACATTTTTTGACTTCCAGCAGGGGGCGACATTAGCACATAGATGGATCTGATGATGTGCGTGAAAGGAAAATGTTTAAAGGCGTTAGGGCCAAGCAATTAATCAAATTTTAATTTAAATCACAATGTTGGCTTCCAACAATTATGAAGCCAAGATAATCAAGATAAAACGATTATTGAGCCAGGTCCCGGAGAAAGTTTTAGATAATCTGGAGAAAGTTTAGGGGTTCTGGAAGGTTAGGGGTTTGAGAGAAGGTTTTAGCGGTCAAAAATGACAGAAAGAGAGTCTTGTTGATCTTTTTTTCCACACACTTATATTTAAAGTTCAAGGAAATCCACTGTTAAAAAGACAGTTTAAAAAAAGTCCACCACATGCATGATGTTTCTAAAGGCAATCAATAATCGTGTTAAAAAATCGTGATCTCAATATTGATCAAAAATAATTGTGATAATAATTGTGCCATAACAGGCACATTAGTTAGATCCACCTTTCGGTCTCCTCCAGCTCTATGATTATGCAACATTGTGGAAAACCGGGATTGTGACGACCAAAATAAATAAACAGTCGGTTTGCCCTTACAGTTAATTCAACAAAAAAAATCAGGAAGAAATGGGCTCCAGCTCGTAAGCGTAGGCATCCCACCTCCATATCTTACGTAGCACTAATTACAAAGCATATGCGTGTGATGTAAAAACAGAACTCTGCAATCAATGCTTGTTTTGATGAGAATACACTCAAAACATAACCAAATCACCGTCTGTCTGACTCCCGGGGTTATTTGGATGATGGGCTCTTCACCAAAAAAAGAAAAGGTTAGCTTTTGCCAGAACACAATATCCAGGCATCCAAAGTAAACGAAGCCAGGAGAACAGTTGTCACGCTACCACAACTAAAAAGAAAAATCACACGAAAGCAGCAGTGGATGATTCGGCGACTACTAAAAAGCAGGTGCAGAGATTTTTTATCCCCCCAAGAGTGAGAAGGGGGTTATAGCCGGAGGATGTAACGGGCAAATAGATTGTTAATGCAAGATGAGGGCGGGCGCTCAGACTATATAAAGCATAAACCAAACAACCTGCGATCACGCCGGGGGAATACGCTCGGTGAAGGAATATTCCCGCCACAGCCAAAACAAGGCCCTCACAATCTGATGCGGCCATTAACCACATGAGCGATTGTTTCCCTCAACCGGTTCTCTCCTCTTGAATCGATGGTTGCCTGATTTTTACACCGCTGTTAGCTTTGACATTTGTTGGCCCATGCTTCCTTTGTGGCTTCCTCCGGGGAGCGTACAAGAAAGGAGGCGACGGTAGCTGGGGGGGGACTGGATTTCAAACAAAGGAATGATCATATTCTTACCTGGTTTGAAAGTCAGCGGCGTGGAGGGAAGACATGGAAGAGAGAAAAAAAACAGAGGCGATATGTTAAAATACATACATATACAGATGTGTGGTCAGATGCTTCCACTTCAATTCACTTCTAAATGCAGGCACGCTTCAGCTTTGTTATATCTGTTTTCTGTACACAAATGTTGCATTGGCAACCGAATGCTGGCAGCATCAATCCTGCAAAAGATCAAGCTGCGTGTTTTTTAAGTTCCCGGTTTTTTTTTTCATGTTGCTCCCTCTCTTACTCTCTCTACGTCTTTCTTTGTTTTGTTCTCTCCATCGCACGCTCACATGCGCAGATAAGTAACTGGGAATGGCCTCACACCTCTCAGATATTCTTTAACAGATAGCACTCCAAAGAGGCTTTCCTCCAACAAAATATCCCGATGTCCCCTGGCGCAAAACAGCCGTGCAGCACCAAAACAGCATAAAGCACTGGTGTGAATAATTTAAAATCTGTGATTGTAAAACTCCACCGTAGCGCACGTATTGTTACTTTTTATCATGACGGATATTTTTGGGCCGCCCCATTAGCCCGGCACTGGACAGATTGTGATTTACATTGTGCGGCCATGCAGCAATATTCTGGAGCCTGGACGGAGGGCTAATGGAGGCACACACGCAGCTTTTATTAGCTGTGAAATCCAATGGCATCAAATATTAAACACTTCATTATGGAGCACTGCTTGTCTTGTTCCACCGAACAGCCACTTAAACCCACAACGGCCAGGAGAAAACAAAGGGAAAAGGAATATGCGATGACGGCAGTAATTACTGGAAATCTATTTTATAAGATGTGTGCGTCGTGGGAAATGGCCCCACGCGCGTGTGTATATATACTGTATGGGGGTGACAATTTGCTTGCACTCATCAGCGTGTCAGTCGACAACAAGCATAATGTTGTTTGTTAATAATTAATCCTAATACATCAAAACAATAGTTTCCTCGGTGGACGTGGCAGCGAGCGTGTTTAGTGGAATGAAATTGTTCCCATTACGTCCAACATTGCAGCTCGTGTGAAGGCTGACTTAGCAGCTCGCGCCCCGGCGTAGTGGGCAGTCGATGGAGAGGCTTCGCAGGATGAAGAAAGAGCCGGTGTGTGAGGAGAGAGACAAAGAGTGTGGGGGGGGGCAGAGGGCAGGGAACACAGAGAAGGAACGGAGGAATGTGAGGAACAGAATGAGACAGAGAATTGGAGGGGAACCAGACAGACGGTCGTCCAGGCACATGAGTGACAGCTTCACCGATGACCTCTGAATGATTTATCCCTGGACATGCTTCTGTCTATCGGAGCATCAGAGGCCATTAACATCAGAGAACACACCGAGTGCGGACGGAGCCGAGCCGCCGCTCATCTGTCATTATTTAAAAGTTGACCCTCAGGATGCAAGGATGAAATCGCTCCCTCCGCAGGAGCCCTTTCGTCCTTTCTCGACGGTCCCCGAGCGCCGGCTACTCCGAGTTAAAGGTCCCTCTGTTGTTTTTTCTTTCCTTTCGTTGTTTCATTTAAAGAAAAAGGAAAAAAAAAAAGATCAAACCTTTTGCTGGGCAGAAATGTAATCAATTGTAATCTGGTTCACCCTGACCATTGTATTACAGAGCCCGAGGAGCTGTGTTCGACTTGAGAGGAGAAAAAAAAACCAAAAAGGCACAGGCAGGCGCTCCGACTCTCGGGTGTGATTGATATTCATAGCGGTTTGGTCTAATAGGACTTATTTGTCTGCTCTTGCAGGGGTTAAAGAACGCTTTTGAGTAGGTGTACAAAGAGTTTTTTTAAGTGTGCTGAAAGGGAGCTCCAACTGTAGGACCTACAACAGCTGCACTCCAGACACATTAGAGAAGTATGAAATGCTACATCCGCTGACCTCATAATGGAAATATAGTTTATATTTTTATGTATTTCACGTTCTGCTATGAGCTCAGAGCAAAATAGCTTCCTGCATCTTTCTGTGAAAAAAATGAATAAACTCACTGACAGCAGGATAAACCACCATACCACCTTAATATTGACAGATTTAACATTGTGCTTGCTCAATAAATCTCATTCATTTTTCAATTTTTTGTTTCTTAACTAAACAGATACTCCAGTTTATAGCCATTACATTTTGTCTTAACTAACATGACGATGATATTGACGATGATATATACATACACCCCGCCTTCTGAGTCCATGTTCTCAACACTTCATTAATGTGCAAGTCAACTGTTGCGAGGGGTTTACCATCCATACATGTCAAACAATGTGTGGGAAAAAAATGTTTAGAAAAAAAAAAAGAAAGATTTTCCTCCAGTAATTGCTTCTCTGGCCTCTATGCACGGCAACCTACGCTAAGATTGAGATCACAACCCCAGGAGCGTTGGAGCTGAAAGCCCTTTTCTTTCTTTTTTTTGCCTGTATATGTAGAAAGTAAAAAGGAAAGACAAAAAGGGGGGAGCGATAGCTGCGTGGACATCTGATTATCCCGGCCTCTGCTTTGAGCGAGAACGCTCCGACAGACACGCTATTGCATTTTCATCGACAAAATTCAGTGCTAACGGACCATTAAAAGAGTAATAGGATAACAGCAATTAAGCCCTGGGCCATGGGAGAGATGGAGCTACTGGTGATACATCTATATATATATGTACACAGAAAAAAAAATATAAGATGAAGGAAATGCAGGAGTACAGATGGGGAGAAAGAGAACACACACAAACAAGTGGCGAGGAAAGAAGACATAAAAGCACAACAACAATAAGAGCGACAAAGTTTGGAGAACGGCGTCACACTGACTGAGAGGGATGAGTTTGGGTCGGCGCAGGACTGGGAGATCCGGGGGCAGTGGGAATTAAAGGCAGTGATAAGCAGAAGGAGAAAGTGTTTAGGATTCAATTAGCCTTGCCGCTCCTCGTTAGACCCGGCCGGGGCTGACAGCTGGGGAGCGGCCGACGGGCGCCCGCACTCGTCCTCCGCCATGGCAGGTGACATCCCAGCCACTTGTCGGATTATCAGTCGGAAACTGTAGACAATATCTACGAAGGCTTGTTTACAACTGCCGCTGATTAAATTACACTTTGAGGGCGTCTCTGGGCGGTTGATTCCGGATCGACTTTCGCTCTTTGCAGAAGCATTTGTGAACAGAATCAAAGCTTTCCGTCCTAACACGACTAAACATCTCATCCCGATCCAATATTGATATTGGATCTTGGTCCGATATCAGCAAAAAAAACGAGTATCGGATTATATCAGCCTGCATCTAAAATCTCTGAGATAAGCACTCCAATACAAGCAGTCCATTCCAAACTCTGCTCCAGCACTTTTTTAAAGAATGAATTTATGTTTAAGGTTAAAATGTTTGTAAGCCATTGGTTAATAATAAATGGGTCAGTTTTTCTCATAGCTACTGTTGCTGACTATTGTTCTCTGTTTGACTAATATCACTTGATCAAGCCTTTTCTAACATTCCATTTTACAAAATAAGTAATAAAGCTATGCATGATTCGTGCTGATATCAGATCGATATTGGTATCAGCCAATACGCAAGGCTGCAATATCGGTATGGGAAGTGAAATAGTTTTACCAGAACACCCCTTATCGCCATTGTGTAAACATGAGCAGCACATGCCGTAAAGTATCTCCAAATATTTCCCAGTCCATCCAAAAGTGAACTATGGACACCGTGGCCTGACCCGGGGAGGAAGTGGATTATGATGGCGCCCCTTAATGAATAATTTGGACATAGCCAATAATGAAGTCATAAACAGAATCCATCCTCTGCCCTAAGATCGGTTATAGCAAGCAGAGATGGGAACCATTGATTTTCTCTGTGGCCCTGGATGTTCTGTGGATCTTTTTCTGCAGACTGCCAACTACGTGCATCAATACAGACGTGCTTCGCTTCGCCAATGGCACCCTTCAAAAGGCTGAGGGGGAGGAGGGAGCCTGTTTGTGCCCAGGGGTCATCTTAGAAGATGTAACTTGCCCCGGTTTGCAGTCGATGGGAAACTCTGTGGCTCCGACTTGATAAGGGAAAAATGAGTGCAATGGTATATATTTGACATGTGTTCAAAGAACGAGTCTTGGCAGAGAACTTGTTCCCAAAAATAAAAACATTATATAAGATAATCTGGTTGATTAGTCAGATAATGACTGACAATGATGAATTCACTCTCAACATGAGTGCATCACTAGGGGGAAAAAAATGTCTAAAAATTGAGTTATACATAAGAGTAGATGTTTAATGTTCAGAAAATATGACTTTAAAGGCACTCTATAGGATTTTTGTTACTTTAATTTAGCATGATACAACTATTATGCTAGGTGCGAGGGAACACTATGAGGGCAGAATATGGTTAGGATGCTAGCTCTGCAGAGTGGATGTTAGTTAAGGTGTCAAGATAGAGATAAACATGAATTTAAAGGGTTTCTACTTCTTCTTCTCGTGACCCGCTACCATAATTACTGTTCTAGTCTGCGCACAACATGCTCTCTCATGCTTTCGACTTCCTACCCGCCTACCGTAATAATCGTTGTTCTGGTCAACATGCATATTTTTTTCTCAATCATAAAACGCTGGAATCTGTGACTTTTTCGGAGACAGCATTAGCAGGGGAGGGGTCATCCAAAAATGGGACTGTCCCCCGAAATCGGGGACGTCTGGTCACCTTAATGTTAGTGCTGTAGAGTGGATGCTAGGTGGATGCTTATGCTGCGTAGTTTAGAGTCTGTTCCAACCAAGAAAACACGTTCAATCACCAAACAAAGTTTTAAAAACCACAGAAAGTGCAGTTGGAGAAGATAACAAAGATATCAGTTACCCATCGTTTTACATGGCGCTGAGCAAACACAAACTCTGCTGGTCGAGAGCTATGAACCAGTTTCCCCAGGAGTAGGAGTTGGGGTTATGGCGACCAACAAAGACCATGAAGAACAATGGCGCTCTGCTGCTTGTGTTGATTAAAATGACATTTCTGAGTGTAAACGTGTGTGTAAAAGCTGTGGTGTAGCATGAGAGCCCTACCAGCTGCTAAACCAAAACTTAAAGTGAGTGGCAAGGTCTACCCCCCTTTGTTTTGGTTTGAAATGCCGGTGCTCACGGCGACATCTGGTGGTGAAATATCACAGATCACTCCTTTGAATATTGCTAACAAATAGCAATTAAGAAGGTCTACAGACTATTGCCTTTGATTAAGATGATCTATACTTCCACCAGTCATGAAATTAGCCTGCATAGTTCTATTCTCCTTGGTAGTGTTGCTTCGTTAATTATGTATGAGTGTGTTTGCGTGTGTGTGTGTGTGGCTTAACTGTCTCCGTCTGTGCCAATGACAGACTGGACATCTTCCATTAGATCTCTAATAAAGCTCACCCAGGTAAGATCGTGTGCTGCCTAATGAACCCTGTCACTACACACATCGGCGACACTGTTTATGTTTTCAATTAGGGCGTCTGATTCTCCCAGTGCTTTGTGCACAGGCGTGCGTGTGTGTGTGTCTGAACCAATCACTTATACGGGTTGCCGTGCGCAGCGATCAGCAGGTAATCATGGGACTGTCAGTGACATGCCAGCTCTGATGGGCATCCAACATTAATATTTATGGCGCTCTGAATCAGTCCCACACTGCGCGCTGTGACAGCAATCACCCCAGTTTTTTAATATCCCCATCCAGATCAATTCTGATTAGCATTTCAAGGGCTTGGTGGAGCCACAAAGTCTGCTGAATTTCTCATTGTTCTCGGCAATGAAGGGAGACGGAGGGGAGCGAGGCGGAGGAGCAAAGCGCGGCTGACAGAGTTAAACCAGAAATGAAATGTTTGCCATGCAGCGACCAAAGAGAAACTGATGTCTTGTTCTTATATGAATGAATTGAGGCTACAGCGCCGGGATTTGAAATATGAATAAAGAAGCTCGGCAAACAAAACGACCCAGCCGGTGATGGAGTCACGTGGCGCTTGTGCGAGACCCACATGTAAGACCATGACAAAAGCACCTGGGCTGGAATTTGCATGTCTTATCGCAGATACGGGAAGTGACATTTTCTGGCATTAGAGGTAGGCTTTGGCAGTCCGGCGAAGCGCGGTCTCTCTTCTCCGCCGCTGCCGTGGTGCCATTTTATAAACCTTTGTGTGGACTGAGCTCCCTTTGTCTTCTCCGAAAGACAAACCAATCTGCTTATCTCGGAATCCAGAGGGAGCGAAGGCGTTTGTTGCCGCAGATCGAAATAATACGCAGGAGAGGATAGTAACCTTCCGAACAAGTGAATGGGTGGGAGGAGGCGGATTGTGTGTCACTCTGTGTTCGTGCGTGCGCGTCTCCGCATCTGTGCCGTTGAGTGTGTTTATGTGTAAGCGAAAGCCTCGGCTGGCCTTCAGGCGCCCCCACAGATGTTTATTTGTAGTGACAGCGAGGTTTGTTCTCTCCGTGTTCCTATTCATCACACTGAGCTGATTGTATGGCTGTGGCCAGATCCCACGGAGAGGACACAATCACCGCCACGACAGATATGCATGAGTAAGCAATACAGCTCTATGAATTTGCAGACATAATCTATCAGCTTGGATCAGCAGTCCTCACTGAGAAAAATGAATATAAGCAAAGAGGGGCAGCGGGCCACGGGTTGAATATGGAATGTTAATTTGTTCCTTTTAGGATGTATTATTTATGAAGAAGTTTGAGGTAAATCTGAAATAGGCATTCCCTGAGCGCCGTGTGTGTGTGTATATGTGTGTGCGTGTGTGTGGGAAAACTCATCTAAAAAAAAAACAAGCAAATGACAGACAATCTGGGAGGGATGGGAAAGCGCAGGAGGGAGGGCGGAGCGGGTGGGAGCGACTCCTTTGGGGAACAAAATGCTCTTTGCGGCTTTAGCGAAAATAATGACTCACCAAATGGAGCACTTTAAGGAAATTCACACTCGACTCTCTTGGCTCTTTTTCCTCCTTCCATTCTGTCTCTTCTCAGCGTGCCGCTCGCTCCGCGCCGCACTGTTACATTGTCTTTTTGCCTCCCATGAGGGATATCACAGAGCCTCCAAAAAGCTTGCCGAGGAACTTTCATCACTGCGACTCTTGCATCCTCCGCTGGCGCACACACACTCACACAGGCACGCACATAGCTCAGTGGCATACACCTGTGAATCCCCAAGTGTGGATCTTGACCTTTTCAAATAAGTCATGTTTCCCATAAATATCTTCTTTTGGGGGGGCTTGCTTTTCAATGTGTATATATGTGAGCTTATCTGTCTGTATCGCGTGTGTGTGCATGCGTGTGTGTGTGTGTGTGCAAGCATGTGTCTCCATCTCTCTGCAGAGTTGACCTTTCCATCCCTACTTTGTCCCAGATTAGAACTGACACCACCCTCTGCTCCAGACCGAACTGATACACATACTGACACCAACACACACACACGCACGCAGACACAGGGCAGGGAAACACACAAGAGCCTGTCGACAGGTGAACACCCTCTATATCCTAAATGTCAGAGCTTAGGACCTTGTTTAAAGGTTGGTCAGAAAGGCCCTTTGACATTTTTTTTTTAAGTTTCCTGAAATGAACTTGCGAATTTTCCGAAAAAAAGACGGAATACTTGTAAACTTTTGGAGACATTTTAAAACTTGAACACTGAAAACGGTCTTCAGGGACTAAAAAAGTGGCGTAGTGTGTTTTTTTTTGTGACAACCAAAATCGGGATGATGTCAGTCAACAGAGCTTTGTACCGGATAATAGTTTGAATTCCTCTTGAAGCCACGATTTTTTCCAGAAGCATAACCGAGGCACTAGTGCAAATGGGGAACAGAACACCTGCAGCAAATGAGACACTCTACTTCACACTCCACATCTGTTGCTTTGCGCAACTGCGAGTGCTTTGCTCTGGTGACGTTAGAGCTGGCTGATATGGACCACATCTCATATTCCCATATAGTTAGGCTGAATATCGATGTACAATATATATCCAATTTTTTTCCGCAAAGTGAGCTGAATGTTCAGTCAAAGTCAAATATGACATATCACAAGTAATTTTATTGAAACCAGCTATTTCAATGAACAGGTGCAAAAACCAATACATAGGTTTCTTTACCTGCTTCAAACTCAGCTGCTCAACTTAATTATAAAGCTCCGTGTAAGGCGCACATTGAAAAAACTGAATAAATCTTGAATAAATCTGTGAAGCCAATCTTTTTAGTTTAGTTTGACAAGTGAATGGCTTATTACAATCAAATTACAGATTTGTTTCTCCTTTATAACATATATACTATGCCATATATACTATATAGGGCTATAATTGATATCAACGATATGGTCTCATTCTATATCTCTATCTAAAAAAAGTGTATCTTTTGTATGAATATATCGCCCAGCCCTTGGTGAAGGCATTGCCAACACAAACCTAGAGCCAGGCGCGCGTGTGTGTAAAGACGCAAAAACGCACACAGACCTCCGGGCGAAGCGAAACGGCAATGCAATACGCAGCGGTGGGCACAGTAAAACTAACAAAACCCAATATCATTGAGCAATTAGCTTTATTCCCTCCCAAAAAAATGTAGCCAGGGTGGAAACTGGGCCAACGGGAGCTGCTCATCCATGGGAGGAACGCGGATCTATGAGGTGTTGGTGTTAGACATGGCTCTGTCTCAGCACGAGCGAGAGACCCGAGAATAAAGCTCACTCCGAGCTGAGCAACACTCCATTTCACTGATCGCTGAGCAGCCTCTCAGCCATGCCACAGGGGGATAAGCTCACTTACCTGGCCTGAATGTGTATTTCTGACTGGGTGTGTATGTGCGCGCATCTGCCTGTCTGTCTGTCTC
This sequence comes from Mullus surmuletus, assembly GCA_903171835.1. NCBI lineage: Eukaryota > Metazoa > Chordata > Actinopteri > Syngnathiformes > Mullidae > Mullus > Mullus surmuletus. Next base: position 144,378 of record CAESWR010001769.1, read on the forward strand.
CGGTCGGACATGTGATCAGTTCACCATTCGCGCAAATGCATGCACTCGCCCAGGCAAACCAAAAAAAATTCGACAAAACCGTTGTTGTGCTCCTCTCCTTGGCAACCGTTAACGGGTGACTAGCTGCCCGGACAACTGGGTTTTAGCGTCCGCTCATTTAACCTGAGCGCTGACCCTCATCGCTCATTGCTCCGGCGACAGTGGAGGGGACGGAGCAGTCAGAGCCCCCCGGATCACTCAAGGTTCAGGGCACAGCACAGCCCGCGCGACCCACCGATCGATGTGTGTGTCTGGGTGTGCACTTTCCATTTAGGGAAGAAAATAAAAAAAAAAGGAGTATGATTTAGAGACACTTCTGCTCAAATACATATATAGCCTCATCTCATATACAGGAGGTCCACATTTTAATAGGGCTTTAAAAAGGGGTCTGGGGGTTTCGGAAGCAGCTCACAGAGGGTCTGCGTGACACGGGAGCGAGCGATCACATCACATTGTGCTCACTGAAAAGTCAGCAGAACTTTAACACTGGGAAAAATATCTAATCACCCCTTTTGCAAAAATTGACCTGCACTTATTGATTCTCACAGACTCTAATTCCATCTAATCCATATTGGTGTAGATATTTGCTTGACAGCTTAGATACATATTAGAGATATCATCAAACGAGTAGTCAATTACGTGTTGATTCTATTGGTGATTTTCCCCAGAAATATGATGAATCATCAAGACATTTATTGATATTCTATTTCAAGTCAAATGTCAGATAAGATGTTCGCCACCTGCCACTTACTGGGGAAAGAAAAAAGATTGACACCTAAAGCTGAGGTGTAATATGTGATTGGGAAACAGTGAAATTATGAAAAAGCGGATCGTTTTGACAGTGTTCGAATAAAACCAGTAAAAAGACAGGATCAACGCATCGTCTCAGCAATGCAAAGATCATTTCGGAGGTTTCCGTGAGTGTTTTGAGTATTTTCCTCCATCTTGCTCATATATTAGCTTGATCACAAACCCAGATTCCTTTGACCTTCCTCCATTTACGCGTTGTTTAACTCATATACCAAGAACGCAGGAGGGAAAGAAACACGTTTTTTTTTTTTGCGGAGGTGGGACTAAGCCGATTGTCTTACGTGCTATAAATGGA
>CAESWR010001769.1:149574-165310 GCA_903171835.1 Mullus surmuletus
ACCCATTTTAATTACAATAGCAGCATATGTTATATTTAAAAAATATTCCATTAGACATGCATGTCTGCCTATAACAACCCAAAATGTTTCATACTTATACATGTATATGACCAGGTAAATGCAGTTAATACAATTCTGGAAAAAAATCCCAGAAAATTACATTTAATTTGAAAATTGACAGAATTTTGCAACCCTAGTTTGGATTTTAAAAAGCTGGAGAAAAAAACCTGATATTAAAGACTTTGAAAATTGATATTATATTAAGAGATTTATAGCCATGTCCCACCCGCCCGCCCTCCTCTACGGTTGTCATCATCACCAGGACGAGTGGTGACGACGGTGCAGATAGATCACAACCGTACGCTTCCGGCCACGTCATCGGTGGGCCGCCGCGCAGAAAGCGGCTGAGTTGCAGCGGGAATCAGTTGGGAGAATCAGCCAGCCGAGGCAAAGAGAGAGGGAGGGAGGGAGAGAGAGACGAGCAGCAAAGACAAGGAGGCAAGAGAGAGCAGAGAAAGAGCAAAAGCGAGAGCTCCACTCAGTCTGCAGTGGTTTGATAAGAGTTATTATTTCATTATCTCTCTCTGGGCCTAGTCCTGAGCTGGCAAACACAGCGCGCACGCACAAACACTCTCTCACTCACACACACACACACACACACACACACACACACATATGCAGGCATACATACATGCAAAAAGACAGTGAAGAGATAGTGGTGTGGGAGGGAGGGGGGTTGCAGATTAAGGAAATTTTAATGGGGGAGGGGGGGGTAAGGAAAACAGGCCACAGAGCACTTATCACATGTTAGCACTGAAATTGCGAGGGAAACAGTTGTTCCACCTTTTACTCCCCGTGCGTTTATTTGACCGTCTTTCATCGGTCTCACACACATACATATACACACACACACACACACACACACACACACACACACACACACACACACACACACACACACACACACACACACACACACACACACACACACACACAGGAATACCTGTGATCTTATGTTGGCCAGTCTCTGTGGCGCAACTGGGATTCCGATTGGGATAAACCTAAAGGTTTCCATTACATACCCGTTTGTGGATAAAAATTAGCTCGTATGGTCATTATATCAGAATCCAATTACTCCCAATGCAGTCAAGAGAGCAATATTTGTATTTTTTACCCCTTTATTTCACCATTATTGGTTAGCGGTTTCCGGCCCACCATTGCTGTAAGCAATTTTACTGTCTCGCTTCCATGAGCTTAGCTGACCAGTTTGGGAGGACCTGGGCTCAGTTCAAAGTGTGGCCAGGATGTTTGATGCCAGAACCGTATCCTCAGTGGGATGTTTGTCCCCCATTAAGAGATTTAATTGTCCTGCAGTCTGGCGTGAAGCCAAGCGGTGGCTAAAGGCTCGCTTTTGAAGCCCACCCTCGAAAGCAAACACGGACAGCGCGGCACAGAGCTGCGATGTGCGTGTCAATTCGTCCTCGCACCCTCGTTAATACAGTGAAATTCAGATGTCTTAAAAGGTAACAAATAGTCATAAAGTTCATCGGAGTACATCTCTGTGGTCGAAAAAAGTTATTTTTTAGAAGTAAGGTGTACATATTCACAGTATCTAAAAAAAGAGGCTTCCAGCTGCAACAACAATCGCACTGGCTACTTTAAAATACAGTCAAATAACCCTTTTTAACCAGAATATTAGCTATAAATCAGTTGTGCGCGGCCATGTAAACATCAATAACCAGTTTGAATAACCAGAGAATGCTCATATTTTGGTTTATAAAAACCCGAATATTACCCCTTGGTTACTCCTTTTCTAAGCCGAAATTTGAATATGTGTTAGCCGATCGGCATATCCCCATCAAAAGGAACATGAATTTGTGTTCTGTGCATGTTCTATTGGCAAGTTTTCTGAGTCCAGGAACTACTTGTAAACATGGCCAAAGGCGAGAGCAACACCACGCTACACTTTTGGAGTGAGGAGAAAACCAATCACTTCATAAGTGTGATGAAAGACACAAACATCATGGCATTTGGAGACGCTAGAAAGTAGCGGGATAGACAGATCCACCAAAAGGGGAGCGCAAAGTTACGCCAAGCAGGGTTAGAAGCAGACAACCATGTGTCACAGCTTTGATCGGGATATCACCATTGATTACAATGACCATGTATACAGGAATAACAATCATTGCTCACGCATGGGAACGGGTTATTCCCAATGTTTCAGTAACTGGATTATGTACCATTGACTGCATGTAAACATAGTGATTGTAATGATATTAGGTCCTGGCACATTTAATACACTTCTTTTTTCTCAATAAACAGACAGTTGGAACTAAAACTGACACCAAACAAGACAGTCTATCCCCTTCTCCACAAACACATTTGGTCACCGCCTCTCTGAAATAAATCCGACAGCCCTGTTCAAACAAACAAAAGCAAACGCGTCTCGGCCGCCGGCCCCAAGGGGTGGGATCGACGAGCAAGATCCGCCGGGATGAGCGTCTGGCTGGAATTGAAAAAAAAAAAAAAAAACAGAGGTCAAAAAAGGGACACATCAAAAGTGTTCCAGTCACCTAGAGCCGACAAAGCAGTGACAGGCGGCGACCGCGCTCCTGACATACTTGGGGCGTGTCAAAACAAAGGCATGACAACAGATGTGGACTCGACGATGCATGTGAAGAGCGGGAACAAACGCTGGCAGGTTTGTCCGCCGCGGTCGGGGCTTCCTGCGTCGGCGGCAGGAGTAAGAAACAAACATGCCGGGGAGGGAGAGATGGAGGCAAGGTTGCGATAGGAGACGCGCCTCACGGTAGCGCCGCGGCGGCGTCGGCCGTCAGCGAGCTTGAATTTGTGCAGATAATATGATTTACTGTCAAAACGCTGCCGGCGCTATTATTTCCTGCAGTCGTGTCCTCCCACATGAGAAGAAGACATCTGAGGATTAGAGCAACTGCTGAGGACGAGATGGGGTGCGAGAAGTTGTCTTTTTCTCCTTTGCTTGCAGTACTTTGAAAATGAAACCAATTAAACTGGGGCGACGTATAGCAATATTCCTGCAGTTGTTTGGTCGGCGCTCGTTAGCCAACGTGGATCGGCTGCCGTTGCCGATAAGGAGCAGATATTCTCTTACAACATAATTCACTTTTGTCAGCTCCCTTGCATCTTATTCCAAAAGGAATTAAGGAAATTAATGAAGGTGCCCCCCCACCCCCCCGCCAACCCCCTGTTTAATTTCTGGATCTCGCGCGGTGGATGAAGCAGATGCCAAACGGTTACAGATGACGCCCTGTGAATAAACGCTTTGTGGAGCAGATGTGAGGAGAAGGGAGGAAGGTGGGAGAAGGAAGGTGGAGCATTTAGACTTCCCCAAAACCCCTCCTGAGGATTGACAGCCTTGGCTCATGTCGAAGATGGAAGCAAGGAGACGTTATAAGCAGCGCCGACGGTCATGACCCCGCGCACTCGAGTGTCGCGGTCCCATCTGGACGACTGCTTTTTCAATTTTTCTAGAATTTCCGTGTTTTGTATTCTGGCGATGTTTCCTATTTTATGTATATTTCAGCTCCTCTGTCTTCATTTGCTGAGTGCTTGTCAGCTTTCGGGCCGCCCTCATGTTCCGCCAGCTGTCCCTGGCTGTACGATTAGTTCACTATTTTGGTCCCACGGTTGTTTTTCTCTTCCACTGTTGTCTGTTTTTTTTAGGCCTGTTAGTTAGCTGGATTAGTTTAACGTCTTTTTTCCTGAGATAACCGAGACAAGACATTTGGCGTAAGTAGGTCTTTTTTTTCAACTTTTTCCTTGGCGCACAGGCGGCTATTTCCACTCATTTCACGCATTTTAAGGTTTTTGGGGTTTGGCTATATATCGAAGTAAGATGTGGATTTGTCAAGATGAATCAAATCAGATGAGAACATTCAATATGAAGGCAGAGACTGCAGCGGGGGAGGTGGGGTCTTCTACCAATTATCAGAAGTTGTAGGTTGGTTGTTTACTGTTTGTCTTGATATAATAAAAAAAGAGTCCACTCAGTCTGCGAACGAGACATGATTGAGTAGTAACAGTCTGAAAACCAAGACCAATCCGTAGTACAACAGCATTACTTCCTTCCACCTGACTTTTCATTACTGAATCACTCAGGACGGACTTCAAAGTTCATCCAGATGCGTCAGTGCTTAAAGACCGGAGTGGTAAGTAATGGTAAAATACCACAGTTTAGCACAAGCTGTGCAAGTAATATCTTTGACATTTTGGCAAAACTCTTTTGATGGCGCTCCACAAAGAGCAACGTACAAAGGGCCGAGTAGTTAAGAGGTGAGGTGGGGAAACTTTAAGTGGTCCCCTTTAACAAAGACAGCGGTGTAATTTTTGGAGAGATTTGTCAAGAATATTTTGTTTTCTTGCACAGGAGATTTTCAGCCCCTTGTCTCTGGGGCCGCCCACCTCCCTTTCGGTGTCCCTGCGGCACGTGGAGTTGAGTGATCGGGGGGTGGGGGGTGGGTGGGGGTGCTTGGCAGGCACCATGCGGCCTTGCTCAGCCCTTCATACTTCATTAGTGTCTCCTGTGGGCTCCCTACCCTTTTTACTCTGCGCCCCCCACCCCCACCCCCATTCTCCAGCCATCCCAACCTCATTTATCGCAACAGTCTCCTGTGGTACCCAGCTCCCCCCCAGGGCTGTCCAACAGAAGAAAACGTGTTTTTTGTGTGGAGAGGAAAGGTGTGATCTGTGTGTCTGAACGCAGGCTTACAGTGTTGGTACTTCACAGTTGCGAAGCCAACACATTTGGTGTCTCCAAGGCCCCCTTGATCATCTTTTATCCCGTGTTGCTCGCTCCTCCTGTGCTTTGTTCCTCAAACTCTCCTGGGCCAAGAAAAACTCAGAGGTATGAAAGGCCTCATGAGCTGCGAGTTTGTTACTCCAGCTAAAGCAGTTGAACCCGACTGAAGGAATAAGCATGCAAAGACACATAGCAAAGGTGCCTGTGAGTACCTACGGAAGTTATCTGTCAGAGGCGGTACTCTGAAAATTGCCTTGCAGAAGCAGCGCAGCATGTTTCGGAAATGAATAACTGGAGCAAAGACCAGCCAACGTGACACTTTTAGCACTCCTCTGCTCTGCCAGTTTTTCATTCTTTCACTACCAACAGCCAAATGCCAAATGCTCGCAACTACCCAAAGTCGTCCATGTACGTCACAGGCAAGCCTGCGGCACCAACAAATCTCGATACAGGGGTGAGGACACGTCATTGTTACCATTGTGAGCAGCAATGTTACTCAAAAGTCAAAAAGTAAATAAAAACTAATGTATTTTTGAATGTATAAATAATACATTTCCTTGCTCATAGACTGCATGCAGGAAGTGGGCAGGAGTGTTTCATTATGCTAACACTGTCTCCTTGTTTCCTCACGTATGGATGCGTGAAAAGCAAGAACAAGTGAAAATGAAAAGTACCTGCTTCCGTAGCATTAGTTAGACATAACTTATTCATAAAAAAAGTTCTGTGGAGGACACGGTTGTGTCTCTGTTCTCCTCCAAAAGCCTCCTGCCTCTCCTTGCTCGTCGGCTCCTCGGGTGCATGAAAGGGATTAGAGGAGCTCCATGATGGCGTAGGAGAAATGGGAGGCGAGAGGGCATGAGGAAGCATAAATTATCCAAACGAAAAGATGTCCTTGCATTTGGCCTTTTTGGGTTTTTCTTTTTTTTTGTGGAGGTGACTGGATGAGATGTTGAGCTGGAGAGGATCCCACAGAGATGCACCGGGAGCTCCAGTACTTGTCAGTCTCAAGGCCCCCGACGCAGACCTTGATTTATCCTCCATTTGACTCTAAATGGGATCATAATTCACAAATTGAGCATCACGCTGTATTGAAGTAGATTTGAAGCTGGTGAGTGAGACCCTAAACTCATTAACGAAAACGTTTTCCGAGGAAATAAATCAAGTGAGATGTTGGATCATTTTCTCGGACTTTCTCTTTGAAACCACTGATGGCCATTAGAATGAATACAAGTAAGGCACTTAAGCTCTGGCTTCACTTTTCAGAGCCAGATGCTCGTGTCTATTGTTTCATCCCATCCATGGTCTTGACCTGCTGATATTTCTATTGCACGTTTAACTTTCGTGTATAAACAAGCACTTTAGGGTGACTCCAAAAAGGAAATACATCTCCACAAGGAGCATTATGTATCCATGTATGTGTGGAAATCACATTTACAGCAGAAAATTGTGCAGGAATTCGCCTGCTATCTGTCACTGATTGGATCTAATGTAACGCTTATCTTGATCCGACCGGGTTTGAAAAGGCTGATAATTGAATGAATTTGCCTGCTGCTCTCTCAGGAGACAAAGGGAAGTATCATTTCTTCCCACAGCATTTGCTGTAAATATAAAACACGTCTATGTGCGGATCCCTATACCTTCACTTTTCTGAAAGGAAAAACCCTATTAGCATCGTGATGGAATTTGAAAACTTCTTGTGGTTTGTATCCACAATATTTCCAGCACTTGGAACCATGGGAGAGTCTCAGAGATGCTAACATTAAAAAGAGCAATCCCACCACTTGTCCACTCGCCCCGGGAGAGAGTGGTCATGTTGGACTCCATCGCATGCACGCACTGCAAAACATTTCCCATGCTCCCTCCAGGGACGTTCATCTCCCACAATGCAATTAAAATGCACGGTAGGGCTTGGTCAGAACACAGCCATTCACTCGCCGTGCTAGGTGGCTGTCATCGGGGGGCGCTGGTGCCGGCTCGCCAGCGCCAGTCTCAAAGAATTTACTCAGCACGCCGGCCGCTTTTAACAGCGAGCACCTCAACAGTGGGATCTGCGCCAAGGCCTTGTCACCGAGATAGATCTATGATTACTGTATAAAGAAGACCAGGGAGTCTTTGCCCAGGAGAAACAAAAGCAGACACAGAGGGAAGATCAAGGATGAGAGGAATAATGGAAAAGCACGAGAGAGCTCTGAGAGGGAGGGACAAACGCAAAGCCAAACAGATTGAAAGAGTCAGCGCCCCACTTTACAGCAGATGGGGATTTCACGATGCACAGCTCTCTCTATTTACTATTCTCCCACTTAGGCTTAGCGAGAAGCAACTCTTTAGTGAGATTGTCGTGGCTCTTGTCTAAAGACATTCATATTCTGCTGCACAAACAAGTGCAACACAATTCAGCGCGGCGATACGAATTCATCAGCCGCAATATAGGGTTACTTATGTCTAAAAGAATAAATAACGGCAAAAAATAAATTCTATTCTGGCAAAAGAAACCGGAGAAATTATGGTGTAATTGGCTTGACACACACACACGCAAAAGTGCTCTCCTGCTGTCTCCATCCTTAAGGGCCGCTGTGGGTTCAGGCTCAGAGTACCCCGGTTTGGTAATGAGGGAGAAAACTAATATTTGAAGCGCATTAATATTGTTGATCTAAGGTGGCGCTGAGGGTACGCTCATCCAGCCAAGGCTTGTTTGTGAAATATGCTGCTGTTTGTGCATCAGGAGCGGATTGAAGACGTACAACGTGGGCAGCTGAACCCAAAACGCAATCTATCCCTGGCCTTCTATTACGCAGAGATACATTACAAGCACCTGCGTGCACGACCGGCCATCCTATTCACTAAAAACTAAACAAACTGAGCCCATTTAGGTTTATGTGAAGCCTCTATGTGATGCAAACTCACACAATCTATTCAATCACAAGGGGCTTTTGTCACCAGTAGATCCGGATTTATATCTTTGTCATAAATTCGAGGGCACCCTGTGGAGAGCACACCTCCATCAATGCCCATGTAATATCCTATTTAAGGGTTATTGGGGCGGGAGGGGGGGGGGCTCCAGTCTGGTCAAAATCCGCTCGGTCTGGGTTTTCGCGTATTCACACACACAGAAGGGCACTTGAAGAGCACGCGCCGCTGCCAAAGCCCGTGCACGCAGATTTTCCGGAATGTTAAACAGAGCTCTCAAATATTTAATGGATTCTTGTTTGGCCCAAACGCCGCGGTCAGATGTGAGGCGGCGAGCTGGTGGTTTAATCTCAGAAAAAGAAGGGAAAAAAACACACTCGCAGCCTCCCTTCAAGAAGGTATCCGGATTACAAACAAAAATATTGAATAAAATATGCAATGCTAAAAATAGAGTGGGTCCAAATGCAAACAGACAATGCTGTTTTCCTTCCTAAAATACCCCTTATAATACTCTCATATATATGGTATTGCTATTAACTAATTAATCACAATTATGAATGCTCCATACGTTCTCTCATACGTTCTCTGGAACAGAGAGGGATGGAAAAAAAAGCTCTCCAGTACAACACTTTCCCTGCTGTGACGGGCAACAGAGCAGCCGAGACTCTCAGCTGGGAATTTAGCCTGAGGTCAGTTGAAGGAATCCAGAAGGATATGTGGGATGCCACTTCCATTTATTCCCAGCTCCAAAAGTCTGGTTTATAGTGTTACAGTGAATCTACCGAGCGGAGGAGCGACAGAGGGGCGGTTTGCTTTGAATGACGTTTGAACCGCAGCGATCCCTCTCTGGACCGGAGAGCGAACGAGACAACTGTGACATAATCTCAGCGATGCGGCGCAATTACGAACGACGCTTTCGTTTGTAATCGAGGGCCCCGGGATTGAACCGTTGATCCCATTGTCTCCTTGTCTCAATCACCGGCGTGCCAGCGAGCCGAGCGCCAGGTCACGCACGCACAGATTTGTCTTGTGACGGCGCCAAAGCAAAGGTGACAGGGATGACACCATAACAAGGATGACTCACCCTTTCAAGCTGGGAATAAAAAAAAAACAGCCATTTGCATTTGCTAGCCCTGGGTTAATTTGTTTTGACTGCAGAGAGGGAAAAAAAGTATGCTGTTGTTTTCTCACGAGCTCCTCCTGATTTTTTTTTTTTTTTTTTGACCCTACTGTAGGACATCCAGATCCTTGTGGACAGTGTGTGTCTCTATTAATAACTGTTATTTTAGCTCCCTTACCTCATCGGACTGCCTGATTAAAATTGAAATGAAAACTCTAATGAAGCTAGTGTCTCTCCGGCCAGCAAAATTTCCCTAGCGTGCTAAATGAGACCCCACACACTCGCATGTAATCCACACGCCAAAGGGGGTCCGGCACCGCGCTATCCAGCCAGAGCCACTCTGGCAACCGCGGCCCTCATCCGAGAGTGTGTGTCGTGCAGCGGTGTCAGGCTGCATCAAAGCCTGGTGCAGGCATTAGCACGTGCGGCTAACCGGGGAGGCCGCGGATTGAATTACGGCCGCCTCGTGTGGGCAGAGTGAGAGGAAACACATGTGTCCCCGTCGCTGATTTAATGAGCATATTAAGCTCATCACCGCACTTACCATAAAGCGTCTGCGCCATCTGCATGCTGTTGGAAGGAGGGATCCTCTCGCAGGATGGGAATAAAAGTAACTCAGCAACCGACGGCAACTGTGTTTGCCGAGGTTTATGGGGAAACAAAGGAGGGGAGAGGGGGTGTGTGTGTGTGTGTGAGGGGGTCCCTTTAGCTCACAGTCTGCCATTGTTACATGTAGATGCGGATGGAGATGATACTTTGCTTTTGGCTTCATCTCCATCCGCTTATTTGAGGTTGTCAAGATCGCTTAGTGGACGGAAATATCCACACAAGCAGCATATTCGCTCCGGTCTCAGCATGGATCATTACAGGCTGTCCATTTCCTGACTTCGAACTAACAAACGGTAAATTAGGGGTGTCCTGATACAACCTTTTCACTTCCGATACTATACAAATATTGCAGCCTTGAGTATTGGCCGACACGGATACCAGTCCAATAGGATATCAGCACAAATCATACATACTTTAATTATGTATTTTGTAGTATGGAATGTTAGAAAATGCTTGATCAAGTTCTATTACTAAGACAGAGAACAATATATTCAGCAACAATAGGTATCAGAAAAACTGACCCATTTATTATTAACCAATGGGTTACATCCATTTTAACCTTAAACATAAGAATATTCTAAAAACATCGACAATAGACAACGAAAAATAACCTCAATAAATCCTAGAAGAGCTGAAGCGGAGTCTGGAATGGACTTCTTGTGTCGGAGTGCTTCTATTTGGGAGAAGCAGGCTGATATAATTCGATACTTTTTTTTGCTGATATCCGACCAATATCTGATATCAATATTGGATGGGGACCCCTCTACTTTAAATTTTACAATATATGATACTCTTTTTCGCTGTTTCCCTTATAGGATGGCTGCCAAAACTGGTATTAGCATTTTTCGCAGGCACCGACGCCTCCTGTGTTTTGACGTCCAGTACAGTCAGACAGGTATGGATCACGTTTCTTTTATGCTCTGGAAGCGTAGTTACAGCATAGATGCTATGGCTGAGGCTGTGGTTCTCAGGGACCTTCTGAGCTGCAAATCCAAGTGTGGGGAAAATAGAGATGGTGCATCAATGAACAGCATTGTATGAGGAGAAAAACAAAATCTGGTTGAATTTAAAGCATGTATGCTATATGTATCCATGTGCATGAGACACCCGTGCACTGAGGGAGACGCGGTCGCAGAAGTGCAAAGCGAAGTTAGCAAGGACTAACACGCTGAAACAAAAACCCACGTTACACCCTGAGGACAGCAGACAAAGGGAGTTAGCACAATAGCATCTTAGTGAGCGAACCTCAGTTGGTCCAGATCAATAGTTATTTACTCCCTCCAACTGGCTGGAGATAAAAATAAATAAATAAATAAATTCAGGCAAAAGAAATGGGAGAAAAGCAGAGGGAATGTATGTGTGAGTGAAAAGAGAGAGATGCCCGAGTAACAAGGCAATCAATTTCAGTTGTAAAAAAAGAACCAAGTCCGCTGCAGCGAGGGAAATGAGAAAATATCTGAGCTAAAAAGCAACTAATAAATGTCAAACCGTGTGTTCTTTTATAATCACTCCATCCATCTTTCTCCAGTAGCTGCATATGCACCAACGGTAGGCCTACATGTGTGTGCGAGCAGACCGGAGGAAACCAATCATTTCTCAATAGCAAAAGCGTGATCGTATCAATAAGTGAGTTAAAGGAAAAAAAGAGTAGATGTGTTGGAGAGTTGAAGAGCAAACGAGCAACTGTACTGGCGAGCTCGGACCGGCTCGGGAGACTGAGATGGCGAGGGGGCGAGGAGATAAGAGAGCCACAGCAAACAGAAAGTCAGACCCAAGTAATGGAAAAATGGAGTGTGTGTGTGTGCGTGTGGGGGGGAGAGGGGGGCGGTGGTGGTGATGTGAGCACTGGGGCTGCAGGATTATGGCCAAAACAATAATCACAATCTTTTTTTTTTATCTTATGAACAGTATCTTTATATTTCACGTCCACGTAAATGAATACTTTAGCATTTTTCATAAATAAATACGCCATCAGTGGGGATTCATACAGTCTTGTTCGCCCCCTATAGTTGGCTGATGTAAGTTGAGGAAGTGCTTGATTTGAAATGCAGTAGAGCCATGGGGAGAGCACACGTTTCAAACGTCAATACGGTTGACAATTATACACATATAATCGTGTGGCAGCAAAATATAATCAATCCGATTACATTCAATTAATTGTGCAGCCCTACTGAACACCTAGGAAATTCTTAGGGGACCGATATCAGTCCGAAATCAGCAAAGTGAGTATCAGATTATATCGGCCTGCATCTAAAATCTCCGACATAAGCACTCCAATACAAGCAGTCCATTAAAGACTCCGCTCCAGCACTCCTATGTAGAATATTCTTCTGTTTAAGGTTAAAATGTATGTGAGCCATTGGTTAATAATAAATGGGTCCGTTTTTCTCATAGCTACTGTTGCTGACTATTGTTCTCTGTTTGACTAATATCACTTGATCAAGCCTTTTCTATCATTCCAAACTACAAAAGAAGTAATAAAACTATGTATGATTCGTGCTGATATCATATCAGTTCGATATTGATATCGGCAATAACGGCATCGTATCAGAAGTAAAAAAGTTGTACCGGGACACCCATAGAAATCTTAAGAGGGGAAAAGAGGTCCTTGTGCCACTCCGTCTCTGGCCAAAACCGGCACAGCGACGGAAAGCACAAGGACCTCTTTTCGGGTGGACATCGGGGGTCGCGTCCCGTCCCGGCGAGGCAGTAATTGAATCTAAATTAAAGCCCACACTCAAATTATCCGTCCAAAAGATCACCAGCGAGTGCGTCGCAGCCCGAGCCTGAGTGCCGCACTGTACAGCGCATTAAAACCCTCCATTACCATGAATAAATTGCCCGACGAGATATGAAGTGCCACTCCACAACGGATTCTCTGCAAAAGCTAAGTCCGATGCACCCTGGGATGTGCAGGGAGAGTGAAGAGGGAGGGGTGGCGGTGGGTGGGTGGAGGGGGGGAGCACATGGAGAAAAGAAAGAAAGAAAAGCGAGGGAGAGAGTGGAGAGATAGTCCAATCACTGTCAGCGGCTATGAATTATCCATGAGCTGTAGTTTTAACACTGTCTGCGCACTCCCACGCTTTGTCACGATTAAATATTCACACCAACATCTTTGTAGGCCATTGTTAATTACTCATCACAACAACAAAAAGGTCTCATCCGGAAATTGCCGGTGTCAACCTCCATTAGTACGTGGATGAAGCCTACAGATAGCACTCAAGGGATCAGATGGGCGGCTTCCGAGAAGAGGAAGCCGCTTAAGCGCCCGAGCCGGTCGTGAAACGTGTCGCCGTGCCAGATTTTGGCACGACATCCGGTAAATGTTTTCCTTCTTTGTGGCAGAAGGAGTGGATCTTTATTTGGAGCGTTGCTTGACTGATGTGCCCGGTGCGCGCGAGCGTGGGGGGGATCTACGTTTGCAGGTCGGCATCCCAAAAATCGGAAAGCAGGACTCAGATTATTGATTTGCTGCTTTTAGAAAATGAAGTGTGCTTTTTTTGTGCAAGTGTAACTGTAACCTCATTCCGCACAAAATCAGTATTCCGAATTTTGAATCAGATCAGAATTTCGCCTCCAACTGGCATTTTTATCATTTTTATGGCTTTTTTTTCTTTTATATATAAACAGTGTGGTTATCTTGCCCCTCTTCATGCCAATTTATTTTCATTATTTCTATTTATTTTCTTATTTATATTGTTGGAGGTGTTTTGGCTATATGTATATTCTATGGAAGGTATTATTATATATTATTTGACTTCATTTGATTGATCTTTTTTCCATTTTATTCCTAAACTTTTTCTACCATTTTGCCCTACTAAGTTGATGGAACATTTTTTCATCCTTCATTTTCTATTCCATATAATCCAATAAAGTAATCATGATTCTTATTCGCACTCCAAGATTTTGATGCTAGTTTGTATGGAGCTGTAAAGATATTAGTAACGAATATCAGGGAGGATGTATAACATTGAAAACGAAATGGCTGAGAAGCAGATTCACTTCTAACTTCCCAGAAGATTCTCCAGCTTCTAAAAAGCTCTATTAATGGGACCAGTGTGTCACTGCTGCTGCTGAAAGACTCACAACCGAACAGAAATGATTCCATGGATTAATGTACAAACCAAAAGGTTAAACTGCTTCTCACTCCGAGGTCAGCGTGGCACAGATGTTAATGTCAACACTCTTTCCACAATTATAAACCCCAAAACTTGAAACCTCCCCTGGTGAACTTTACTCGGAGCGCCGACTGTCATGTATATTCGCAGCAGTTGCTTAGATTTCACATCTGACCTTTTCCAGACTAATGAGAATCCACGTTTCCGCGCTGGTTAAACAAATACCCGAGTAAATTCCACCAAAGCACTCGTATGGCTCGACAGCATCCTCGCACGAATACATCTGCACATCTTTTTTCGCAGAAAAAGCCCATCCCATCGCCAGCATCGGGGAGGGAGACAAACACCCTTTGAAAACATTGTTTCTACACAGAGGGAGAGAAGAAAGCGAGCAGGCAACAGGAGTTTTGGCCCCCAGAAGGTGAAATTTACACACTTTTAATCCAGAGCTGACTGCCGGCATGAGAACCTGGACTGGTCTGGGCTAACA
Organism: Mullus surmuletus; assembly: GCA_903171835.1. Classification (NCBI taxonomy): domain Eukaryota; kingdom Metazoa; phylum Chordata; class Actinopteri; order Syngnathiformes; family Mullidae; genus Mullus; species Mullus surmuletus. The sequence continues at coordinate 163,596 of CAESWR010001769.1, forward strand.
AGGCTGCTGGGACACGCTGGAAAGCCAAAAGGCCAGAAAGAACTGAAACTCTTCTCAAAGAAAAGGAGAAAAAAAGGAGCTGCAATCCAGATTTTTTCACTCTCAAATTGTGTCAATTTGGATTTGCGTGAATGTTTGACCGCGTATAATCCCGGCGCAATTCAATTTCTCCAGCCAGCTGCTGACCAAAGCAAAGGAGTGTGTTTGTGTGTGTGTGTGTGAGTGGTGGGTGGTGGCACTGTGGGGTGGGGGGTGGGGGATATATGGTGTAAACACGCCAGCCTACATGGATTGGGCTAATATCCAGTTTGTTCCCTCTCGCCTCAGCTCCACGGTGGCTGCAACGCAATTTCTTCCAATTGACCTCCCTGCCACCGGCACAATCACTCTCCACCGGAGACACAACGGCCCCGGAATACGGAGCAGCCAGCAGCGCTCGCCCGCCGCTCGCCGAGCCGGCACTGAAAGGAGGTGGGGATTGAACCGACCACGCGGCGGAAATGAGATGAATTAGAGAGGGAGGAGGAGGAGGCACGGGGAGGTGAAAGAGTGAATTTATTCGGTGGTGTAGTGGCAGTGACAAAGCACAAGCATTTAGAGATCAGCTAAGGAGGAAATTAGAAGCATTTACAGCCAGTCCTCTTGTTTCTCCACTTTCTTTCTGTCCGACTGTTAGTTGCATCAGTCTAGGTGTCGTTAATGAAACTGCGGGATGATTAGGCGACTGATTTAGAAGAAGAAAAAAAGCCGAGGTAAGCTGGAAACTACCAGGTGAATTGAAAAAGCATTATGACAATTATGAGAGTTTGATTCTGTCTGTATCGAAATGCCAATAAGCAACATTCCAATAATACAAACATGAGGGAATCGCCCAAAGGGCAAGAACTAGATTTATGAGAGCAATAGCCCAGCCAAAGGCTAAAAGGCTTTATAACGGCAAAGGATTTCCAATAAAAGTGAGGTTGGAGCTCTCTAAGAGCAGCACTCTCAAGTAATAGGATTAGCAGAAGTCAAGAGCACGGCCATCTTAACTCTTTATGTTACAGAAATCGCTGAGAAGCATCTCTGCCACGGCCAATAGAGCTCTGCTGATGGTGCAAGAAAAAAAAAAAACCCCGACCTGCTCCCGTAACCTGCCACTCTGAACTCCCAAACAAACACCTGCGCGTGTGGAATCCACCACGGTGATGACACGAGCTGGGACGGGCAGTGTAGAAAGTGTGAGAACATGGAGGAGCCGGCAGGGCGAAGATGTATGGAGATAAAAAGTTAAGAAGATGTAAAGGGACAGTTGAAAATAAGTAATATGTGGCGTAATGAATTGATGGCTCCTGGCTTATCTCTCATCCTCAACCCCATTCAGCGCAAACTGCTGACTGCACCATGTTTCCCCTTGTTCTCCGTCGCCCTTCGAGAATCCCCATCCTCCCCTCTCCTCCCCTCCCCTCTCTACCCCTACCTTCGTCTCGCCCATGGCAACTCGAAGGGACCTGTTCTCTCATTTCTTTAAATGTTAAATGAAATTAGCGCAATGCATCAGTGAGTTCATTCTGCCCCACCACCCCCCACCCACCCACTGAAAATCGCTCCGTAATCTGCTCCACAAATGGAAGCCAGGGCACCTGAAGGTCGACCGCGACTCTGCAGTCACAGCGCACTGTTCTTTTTTAAACATGGGAGTAAAAAATCATTGATTTTTTTAGGCTGGTGGTGAA
>CAESWR010001769.1:170529-183247 GCA_903171835.1 Mullus surmuletus
ACTCCACCTTTGAGTGCCTTGAACTCTCTTCTCTGAAAGTTTACAGTAACAGTCCCCGAGTCACTGCTATCTTCTTTTGTATAGTAGGCTGTGAAGTTATCAAGGCTTGCATCTCTCCATCCACATCTCTGCCCTGAATGTGCGAAGCATTAACCAGACGCGCGAATCCAAACAGACGGAAAAATTATCTAAATATAGACGTCACATGAGGACATTTTAACATGCTGATCCACCAGCAGGGGAAACACCACCAGGGAAAGGCCCGTCATTGCCTGTGCTGTTCCATCCATGCGCCTGGCATGCAAATTAGCAGACTGATGCCGAGACCTTCTGCGGCTTGATGAGTAAGGTGACCAGATTTCTGAATGAAAGCCAGGGATATTTCCAGCTTGGAGATAAAAATGAATTAAAAGTTATCAAGATGAAATTAAGAAACTGGTTATGGTTTCATTTTCATTTATTTTTATATGTTTATTCAAATTCAACAACAATAATAAAGTGTAACAGGCAAGGGCTGAAAAAAGGGAAGGTAGGTGTGTCTATGTGTGTGTGTGTGCGCTCTGCTCCTCTTCTTCTTCTCCAAAGACGGCGGGACAAGCTACGGTAATAACTATTGTTCTAGTGTACGTGCAACATGCTTCCTCACGATTTCTGCTCCCTACCTGGCTACCGTAATAAGTGTTGTCTGCACGCAACATGGTCCCTCACGCTTTCTCACCGACACGGCTACCGTAATAAGTTGTTGCCCAAGTCTGCGTGCAACATGCTCCCCGACACTTTCAGCTTCCTATGCGGCTACCGTAATAAGTGTTGTCTGCGTGCAACATACTCCCTCACGCTTCCTACCCAGCTACCGTAATAACCTTTGTTGAGCAGGGACAGCTTTAACCAGGGACGAGTCATCCAAATCGGGGACTGACCCTGGAAATCGGGGACGTCTGGTCACCTTACTATGGAGCCGTTGTGATGGGATCAAGTGATGATGGGGTATGAATTTGCACGGCACCGCCATGCAGCGTTAATGGAATGGCCTCTAAATGAAAGAGGTGGAACAAAAGATCCTTTATTGATGTTAGCGACAAATAAATTGTGAGAGTCTCTCAAACGGAATAACCTTCTAACGGTAGGAAAATGTCAACTTGTGGGAACTACATGCCTGCAGTCTCTCTTTGACAGAAAACGGGGGGCGGTGAGTTCGGGGACAGGATCACATTCAGCATTCTTTTTGAGTGTTGCACTCCCAAAATGCATATCGTGTCACTTATTAGGTCACGCTCAAATCAGCGGCTTGCGCTTCCCTGAGCCGATCTGGTAATAAGCCATTGATTGTTATGGGATAAATAGCAGGTTTGTAAATGGAGCGCTGCCCCCTTGATGTTAACACCAAAGAGAGAAAACACACATCTGAAATTGGTCGGTCCGCCCCGCAACTGCTGGCTTTAGTTTCCACCAATAATGCGAGCGCCGCGTTTGAGCTGCAAAGTGAAAAGGGCAAATGACCCATTTAATGCTCGTTACAAAGAGGGCGATACAGTGCTCTCGCTCATACACACTCGGCACGGTATCGCATAAGGAGATGCTTAACTGAGGACATCATCCCACGGAATAGATGCGTCAAGACGATGGAAAGGTTTTTCTTTTGGCAAACAACCTGTGGCAAATCTTCCCATCGGGCTCTGGTCAGTGAGTTGTTATATTCCACAAGACTGATTGCATTTACTCGTTTTAGTCTACGTAATACACAACAATGTATCAAAAGCCAAACGATGAATTAGAACTTGGGAGGCACTTTTGTTTAGTAGTTTTGTTTGTTCACACTCGTTAACTGACCATTAACTGATAGGAGTCAAACCACTTACATGGGAATCGGCAACACACAAGCTAAATCCCATAAATTACTGGACATGTACATTATGATTGATACGTGAAGCCTATTTTTTCTCCATTTTTACTGCTCAACTGTAAGTGAAATGATCCCTAATTAAGACCTTTCCTAATTGCCGATTGAACTACACTGATTGATCGCTTTGCTACCCAAACACTAACTGAAGCGTGTTGCTGTGACGCCTATCACTGACCTATTCATGCACACCGCCGGGAAGAACTCAGGGGTTTGACGTCTTGCTCAAAGGAGCCAGTGATCGAACCCTCCCCAACCCAAGCCGCCAACCCAGATGTTGTTGGACAACCATCAGACACCCCCATACCCGATGAGCTGCCCTCATTTCCACGCTATCATTTTTTAGTCAGATAAATGCTGGTTCATTATTCGGGAATAGACTAATGGAGATTCACATCTCTTTTTCTCCGTCTCTCGCTCTCTGCTGATACATACTGGTGACCTGGATTCATGTTTGCCACTGTGAATCTTTTCCACCGTGGGTCTGAGAGCCTCGGCTGCTGCAGGACAAAGCGGCAGGCTTTGGCAGACAGCAGCTTCAGATCACGCTACATGTATCTACCTCCTCTCTTTGCCTCCTCTCATCTCCTGTCCTCTCTTACTTTTTCTCGTCTTCTCTCCTAGGAAGGGGGAGGAAAGACAGATAAGGCTGCTTCCACAGAAATTACCTATCACAGCTTGGCAATGTGTTCGGGCTGCGCTGTCTGAGAAACGCCGAATTTGTCAATCCAGGTCTACTGAAAGGAATATGCGAGCTCAATTTTAGCCGCTGTGGTTTATTTTAAATGAGCCTGTAGGTGTGTATATATCAAAGTACATGCGCTATAGCTAAAACGAGAAACAAATCATGTTCTGCGGCCATTATTCATACATTTTTTGCAGAAAGATTAACGTGGAGTGAAGACCTTCACCTGCGATTACAGGTTATTCATCACCAGCCGCAAAGCATATAAGTAAGGCTGCTTTATGGAGCTATATAGCAGTTCCCCTCAGCTACACACTTCAGCAGATATATAGTCAACGGTTTTGTGCAGCGGCGCCATGAGGGGCCGTCATGAATTATAATTTCATAAAAAACATGGAGACCCACCACACCGTTATTACCAAATCTGCAGTTAAGGCGCAGTGCAATTGTGGGTAATGGGTAGATATAACTTATGGCTTGCAAGGGCTAAGCACATTTATTATCTTATTGCAAAGGCCTTTGCACAGAGTCCGGTATTTCACATCCTAATCCGATAAAAAGCGTAATGCCCAGATTGCTTTAAAAAACTGGTCTGACGCAATATTATTTTCATTCATTCCCTAAAGTTTGTGCGCCAGCCTACAAATGGCCACATATTTTGTCCAAAGCAATAAAAAATATGTAGCTAATTTTGTGACCAATAGCTACCATCCCCAATTTCTGGCCTATTGACATAGTCGATGGTTCAATTCTACCATTGACGTTTGCATGCTCTGAATAGTCAAATGATGCTGACAGATGCGAAAAAAGCAGAAAATCAAACCCCCCAAAAATGTAATAATGGATGCAAGTTGTGGAGAATGTGTAAAAATGATTGACCAAACATGAGGTCAGATTTATTTATTTTTTTCCATTTTGTGTGCAAGGGCCTTAATGGAAACGATCCGTCCCTCCGGTTATCTGCAGAACCCTCCCCCCCACACACACACACACCTCTGTTGAATACATGATAAAAAAAATCATGCAAATCGACAAAGGTCTATCCACAAAATCTTTTTTTAAATGACAGTCGGAGCTCATAGTCTCCCTCCCGCCCAGCTGAGCTCTTTCTTTGGTTGACCAAGTGTCTGAGCGATGTGTCTTACTGCTCAACTGTCAACTGATGCCTGGCAGAGATTCAGCGTGGCCGGGGTTGTGTTGATGTTCTATACTCTATCTGGGACGCATCTTTTAGTAACGTGCCAGTCTCACCGGATCACAGACGAAGCGCTGTGATCGGAACAGATGGTTCTAAGCTGCGCTTGCTACCACTCCCGTAAAGGCCCTGAAAATAGACGCGAACGCGCACAAATGCCAGAGGTGACAACTGCAGAGGTGCGAACTGTCGGCACTGGCAAAAATGTCCACATTGTTCATGGTGGTGCATCTGCTAACGGGAAACTCCTCTCACAACAACAGGGAGCGCGAGCATGTCACGGAATGTAAAAACGCACAGACGTTTGAAGCGTGTTTGTGTTTACCGTTTCACGAGACGCAAGGAAGCGGAAAAATCCGAAAGCGAGCTCTTGTTGTAAGGCGGTTAGGGGCTGTGATTTGGCGAAGTTCGGAAATCCCAACCTACATGTGTTTTACAGATCAAGTAAAACACTCCTCGTTGAATAATAAACTGTCTGATGTGATTTTGTAACCCTGTTCAACGATTCTGACTGCCAGACTAGATGTAATGTCCTGAAACCATTCCCATATGTTCACGGAGTACACCCGGGCTTTTAGTGTCAAACTCTGCACATTTACCCAGATAGCGAAGGTCAAACATTCAAGTGGGGTAACGTTAAGTGGACGGCTGTTTTGATGGGAAGGAAACTCTATACTTCAATTTTTTTAAACAGCCTCTCTTAATATCCTCTTAATGGGTCAGGGGGGCTGCCCCGACACCACTTTGGGGCTTTGGAGCTTCAGTTGTAATCAACAGTGAATGTTCGTATGGGGCAGGGGGTGATTAACGTGGACTGGAAAGGACATTTTTCCTTTTCCCAGCCGAAGACGAAGGCATGCTTGCTGCCTTATGTGACTCTTCAGAGGTCTGGCTTGAACATTCACATACTGATACCTAAAAAAGTCAGATTATGAACAGATGACTATAAAATGGTGGATGTTCAGGTGTAGCCATACTTGAACAAATAAATGAAAGATTTAACCCAAGGGAGCCCAGTAACTGAACTACTTTCTATGTACTTGTTTTTCGCAGAACATATCAAGCTCCAGTGAGATTTCACTGATTATCTCGGTTCATTCCAGTCTGGAAAATCAGAAATTCTCTCTAATCAAAGACTGAAAATCTCACTCAGAGAGACAAGACAGTTCAGTCCACTGCTTTGCGCAAGAGGACGTGAAACTGTAGAAGATCTGTAGAGACCAAAGTGGGCCGAGTGACTAATGAAACATCTGCTACTGCCGGACTTGTTGTGACACCTGAGGAAACGTCCTGGGCTGTACATGTCACCGCTCTCCAATCAAGAAGACATTCCACTCATCGCAAGAGTGAAACAGAATTCTGGATTATTACCCGCCAGCATTCAAAATGTCAGGCCTGATTTGTAAATGATATGCTTCTCCTAATTACACTGATATTTTCGAAGAGCAAAACAACCTCTCTATTTAATGCTCCATCTCTCCCCCCTCGCTTCTTCTCTCTCTAGGAACTTTTTCTTTTCTTTTTCTTTTAAAGATCTTACAGCTTTTTTGTTGGCGAAGAGCTTCACCGTCAACGCCGAGAGAATTTAAAGCTTACATTTAAAAACTCGACAGGGAGCCTCCTGCATTTTGGGGCACTCAAGGTTAAAACAAGCCATCTAGCTCAAACTCACAGGACACACACCTGAGTGTTCTGTGTGGTGGAAATGAATGGGTAAACCTAAAAATTGAAATACTTCAACTGCTCTGATTGAGCAGCATAACATCAGAGAAGCACATGAGAGCCCTTGTTTGTTCGGCCCCGAATGTGTCCGGCATAGTGTACGTAACAGCTTCTATTCAGGTCTAATTTTACTTTTTTTTTGAAGGAGCTTTATCCACTCATTTACCACTAGAAGCATTTCAGACCAAAACAAAGGGGCGAACCTCTTACGCTTTAGCTTTAGCCGTAGCAGCTGGTAGGGCTCTCCATGCCAAACCAATGTCGACACTCAGCTTCTGTCTCTCTTTATTGAAACTTTGTTTGTCAATGGAATGCATTTTCTTAGTTGGAGCAGACTTTGGAAAGTCTCTGCCCGCCAAATGCTGAGCTTCGCAGGGCTACGAGGAGCTAGCAACCACTCTGTACTGTTCGTCACGCCCCAAGTTAGCTTGCGTATAAATATGAGAGGGCCACTAAAAGAAAAAATATTGACAAACTATCTGATCAATTTTGATCGCAGTCAGCGCTCAGAACGCCATGATATTATACCCCTGCACCTATACAAATATAATGGTTTGACTTGGATATGAAGGTATAAAATATCACATAGAGTACCGTTCATTTTTCAGAATTCCCACTACCATAATAGCTGTATTCAAACTCCAGCCAGTGCATCCATTACTGTCCGCCAAACTGTCTGTGGCAGAGACAATATTCAAGTGTTGTATTATAACCAAGTATCAAGCGGATGTCCAATGATGATGTACGAGTTTACCACGGGGGTTAAGACAGCCTTTGAGCTATGTCAAATGAGTCTTCTGGCTCCAATAGGCAGCATTGGCCCTGGGGGTCAGAGAATAGGTCACACTAAGACATCTCACAGGAGATGAAAGATCGTTCCCATATCTTAACCCACTGGGTATTACTATCATCATTAGAGATGTTTTTCACAACATAGCCTTGGGATAGAATAAATGAGCCTTTAGACAGAATAAATGACTGGTCTGAGGAGGACCCCGCTTTGCCACAGTGAGGGCAGAACTTCACGAGTCCCTGGCCTCCATTAGGAGAGACAATATGATTCTCTCTAGTGGACTCCCCATGGCCCCTAACGCGGGTGTCAAATCCTCAGCTGCAGAGATGTAGACAGCCACGACGATTCCAGCTCCGAGCACACAGACACGGAGCGGGAATGAAAGAGCTGGCACGTTTGAAAGATGCTGCATCTGGAGAGCTGGTGCATTTGTGCTTTAGACGCCGGGGCGGTGGAGGAGCGCGAGCTAGTCATTCCTGATCTGAGAACACCGACAAAGAGCCGGCGAGCGCGGAGCAGACTCAGGCATCCCATTAGCCTTTGAGTCTAAATGTCAGCGTCTCCACTGACCTAGTTCAGCAGGCTATTCCCCTTGCCCTCCTAAGACAACAGTGCAAAAAAAAGACAACCAGACACAGGAAAATAAGTCAAATGTCATAAGAGACTATCACAATACAGAGCAATCTTTGTTTCATTTAAACCCTCATGTAAAGGTGTAATTCCTGAAACAACATGAAATGAATTTATGAATTTAAATGATTTATGTGTCAGGTGAAGCTCACTCACAAGGCCGAATCAGAAACCCTGAGGCAAACTATTTTACCACAATCATCACATTATTGTTTGCAGTGTTGCATACATGTTGAAAAAATGCATGTGTGAAGACGAGGTTGTGTGCTGCAGCCCCGGGCCTTGCCCTGGGAACGGCCAATGATGCCTGAATGCTTTGTGTGACATTTCTCGGTAAAGGCCATTGTAAACAAAAGCCCCTCCTAAAGGAATACCGACAGAAAAATCCTTTCTCTTCCCGACCAAAATTATAAACTCATCTCTTCCTTAAAGAAATCTCTTTTATACCCTAAGAAAACTCTTTCCTCCCTTCATGCAAATTTCCCAGACTACAGAGCCAAGCAAACTGAATTTCTTCATCTTCCATTCCATTTTCTGTAAAGCTGTACTCTCGGCACTATTAACTGGTGAATGGCTGTCCAGACATAATGCGTACTTTAGGTTAAATAAACCACTTAAGGGCGGAAAAAATCTTTAAGTAAACCCTCCGCAAAACAGGCTATTCAAGAGTAATGCCACTGTTGGTCTATTAAGGAGCCATAACAATGGAAGTGTACACTGCCGAGGACAGTCTGCAAGCCAATGCAAAACTGCAAACCAATTTATACACTCTAAACATGGTAACGGAAACAAACTAGTGCCAAAAGACGAGACTAGCATGCATAAGCGTCTGTGCAGTCTCTCTCTCTCTCTCTCTCCGTCTCTACACTAATTGCAAGCGTTCAGTTTTAGTGGACGCAAGTATACTCCAGCCAATTTGTCGGACAATGGCATCACATTAATGGCGTCTGCATTGTACTCCCTGGCCCTATCCACGCTTTGCTCCCCCGCCGTGCAGCACTCCATTTCTCTCTGCGTCATTAATAGTAGCACACACTATGCACACTAATGGCTTAAAACTTGATTATCCCCATCTCCTGCTTTGCGTTTATTACCTTAAATCATCTCAACCAATGCGGAGAAAAGAAAAAAAAAAGTGTGAGAAAATAATGACGATTGCAATCTTGTGGGTTTTTTGCCATGGCAACGCATCATATCCTGTATTCTCATTTGCATTAATAAAGGGGAAAAATGCAAGGGAAAATTTCTCTCAGGATGGTGAAGGGTTGTGTGGTCCTACATCGTCTGTAGGCAGGGCTGATAGAAATGGCCCCTGGTATCATCTTCCAGGGCAAATTAGACCCGGGGTCAGGGTCTAAACCAAAGAATCCAGAGTCTTGTATAAGATTGGACCATCTTGGGTGGGCATGCCTGATCACCCCGGATCACTGAACACTGTAACAACCATAATTTGACCGCATATACGGAGTTCCTTGTTCTTTCAGATGATGAGGTTATGTTGGGTCTGTGACCTCTTGGGTGCTTTGCAGCCAAGTGTGATCTGAAGTGATCAAGATGAGACACCGCCTCCAAGTGTGGGGTGGTGGATTCTCTGCCAGAAAATTATTCCCACCAGGAATGAATCACTGACCCGTGTTCGAGCATCTCTGGGTCTTTCTCTCCTAAACAGGAGCAGGACAAGGAATGAGGTTGGATCCATGCAGTTTGATCAGTGTAGTGCAGTGCAGTTGTGAACCTTCAAGATTCAGAACATGCTGCTTTATATACATTTCATCTGTGAGAACACCTCTTGAACCCCTGTAGAAGAGCTGGACAGCATTTTTCCTGACTCAGAATAAGGTCCCTGTGACCCACTCCTGACTAAGCAGACTGGATTTGCAAAAGTTTGGATCATAACCCCAAAGAGCAATTAGCCAACCAAAGCCACCGCAGTCTGAATCCCATCCAGCACCTCACCCTGGCTTTGGTTCACCAGCACGTTGCTCACATTCCACTCAACTAACCTCCTTTTTATGATAAAGACCCCATCCCCTCTCCTCTCACACTCGCACAACTCTCACCCACTTCCAGCGTCTTCATTCTTCACCAATGAATGTGCTATGCAATGTAGTGTAAAGGTTAAATATTACCAAAGGGAGTCTGGGTTTTACAACTGGCAATCTCCCACTAAGTCGCCAGTGTGGTCACTTTAGCGCAGTTACGGAAACATTTCCTGTCCGTTTTTAGCAGCGCTGGGATCAGTAACTGTGCACTGCACACAGCCAAAGGGGGGAGGGTGGAAAGCCAGTTTCCACAATACAAGCCTGCAAAGAAATGTGACTTGAATTTGACGCCTTTAAAAATACAACATTTCAGTTTCGTGCCCTCTAGCTGTTGCTTTGGAAATGAGATTAAGCTGCTGTTAGCAACTTTGAATAGACTGATGATTCAAATAAAATACGAAAATACATAGAGTACATGGAAATTAAATAATAACACTCTGAAGCTCAATTACGCCTGGTAGAAATCAATGGGATGTGGAGGCAGCTGCACAACAACCCCACACACACGCACGAACATACGCACAGCAATATACAGCGGGAAGGGGAGAAAAGAGACACAAAGAACAAACTGAGACACGTTGAGACTGATAAAAAATGCAGGGAGCTGGTTTAGCGGTGGCTGCGATGTCGCCCGGGAATTCACACAATTGTTGACTTCCATGTAGAGAGAGACAATGAGTTCAGCTTCATTGACTTCCACAGAGGCAGCGAAGCACAGTAATTACCAAAGCTCAGACAGAGGTGGCGCTAGCACTGCCAACACACACACACAGCTCTGACACAACACAAACAAACAGCCTAAGATACATGTTAACCTCAAGTACATTTTTAACTAATACACAGAGGTGAAGGCGGCGAATGCACAGCAATTAATCTTATTTCTAGAGGCAGAGAGAGAGAGTGGAAACAGCTGCAATTGGAAATTATATCAGCGTGTTAAAAGAAACGAAAAAAGAATCACAAGGGTGGGAATGCGCTACAGATTAGGAACACACAGACTGAGAAGTATGAAGAAATGAGAAATGAGAATCCTCCAAACAATCTAATCTGTCCTTGAGTGCCCTCCTACTGCAGCATTGTTCTGTCAGAGCCAGATAAGTTGGGAGGCGCTGCAGCAGTGAGTGAACATAGGAGAGAGGGGAGAAAGAGAAAAATCAATGATAAGAGTCTCCACTCGCCACAGTAAAGGACTGAGGAGGTGTGTGGGGGGGGGGGGGGTTGGCACTGTTGAAGGCGGAGCCAGGCCAGACTACAGGGAGATTGGGAGGAGTAGGGGGAGTGCTGAGATTGTGCAAGGATGCTGGTGTGGGTGTGTCCATCCTTTTCATCTTAAAATTAACCACTCCGCAGACGGAAGAAAACTATGATAAGCAAATCTTATTTATAAGCATAGCAACGACATGATTGGCTGTTTTCCTTGCTTGCAGCCGCTAGCTAAAGTGAGCAAAACATCTGAGCCATAAAACCATCAAAATCAAGATTATGATTTGTCTGACCCATAGTAGACTCCATCTTTGAGGTCACCATCTAGGTTCCGTCCGATTTTTTCAACCCCATCTTAAGTGGCAAAACTGACTGACTTCCATAATTCAAAAAGTTTCAGAGGAAGTCCTACAGTACAATCACCTCAGGGTATTTACTGGTAGCTAGATTAAAGTTAAATATTTAGAAAATCCCCCCCACCAAAGCCGCAAGAAAGCTCGGGCTGGATATCTTATGTGTTCATTCCCGAGATGAATCAGACCGCAAACAGATGTAGAAGAAAAAAACTGATTGAATCTGAATTTCCCAAGCTCCGCCGTGTCCGCTGTACAAACACCGGGTAGTTTGGAAAGAAAGCATGCGTCTTATTCAAAAGCGTATACGCACACGCATCGGGCGCCGATGGTGGATTTTCAGCGGGACAAAGGCTCCTGTCATTTTCGGGAGAGAAGATGACAGTGATCCAAATATTTGGGCGCAACAAAGGCGAGACAAAGAGCTGTCGCACAATCAGATGAGGAGGAACTACTCGGGCCGAACTGTCACGATGCGCGAGCGGAGGGGAAAGAAGATGGGAGCAAAGCCGATGGGAAAGCTGGCACAATCATCCATCGATTCTTTTAATCAATAATGGTAATTGCCATGTGGTTGCTTACTTAAGTCAGCTGTGAGGTTGTTGACTGTCTCGCACTGCAAGTCCACTAATTTTGCCGTTCAAGCCGTGTCCTGACAAGACAGCGGTAGGTCCGAATTTACTCCCCGGGCGACAAAACAGGATCTTGTCCAACCCACAGATGACTAACAAGCCTTCTTAGGGAAAAACGCTCAACAGAGAAATACCAACATTTAGGGTTGTCCCAATCTGATATTAATATCGAATATCGGTCGAAACATATCTGATCGGATTATATCTGAAATTTCCGATATATATATATATATATTTCCGATTAATAATTAATTAATAATAAATGGGTCATGGGTTTTTGATTGAGTCATGTCACTTGATCAAGCCTTTTCTAACATCTCATACTACAAAATAAGTAATAAGAGTTATGTATGATTTGTGCTGATCGTATTAGATCGATATCGGTATCAGCCAATATTTGAGGCTGCAATATTGGTATCGTATCGGAAGTAAAAAAGTTGTATCAGGACACCCCTACCAACATTGATGCTGCCTGCATCTGACTTGAAAAAAGTCCCGATCTCTTGGTCTGTCTGCGGATTTCGCGTTACCTTATTAAACTGGAGAAACACTTTAAAAGGAAAAACACGGTAGGGGAGGCGACACTCAAATGAGATAAGGCATTGTTCTTTGTTGTTATCGTCTAAAACATTCCTGGAAGCGCTCTCATTGGCTTGGCCCACACCGCTGCCAGGCTTCATTAATTATCAGCGGGCGTCGACCGGACTAATTCCTCATCTTGGAAAAACTTATTCTTTTTTTAACAGTAAACTAGATCTTTGGAACCATCGACCTATCTGTTAATCTGTTATGAAACCTGCACGCATAGACGCCACCCGTGCCCGCATACACAGCCGCATGTTCCGTTAAGCGAGAGGATTTTCTTTGTTTTTTCTGGCATAGATTAGTGCTTTGGCTGTGAGGAAAGGACAGCCCAATTTGTCAAGAGAGTGCATGGAGCTAATCACATCAAAGGAACTGCTACCCGGGCTAATATCAGCCCACAAGCAGGACGCCTCATTCATTAGTCTGCATCTGCAGGACAAATCATTTCTATGCTGACATACAAAAGCAACACACACGCAAGCTAGATCATGCCTCCTCAAACCCGCGATGCATTACTTGACGTGAGCCGAAAATATTCGAGTTGATGGATTCAACGTGACATCATAGTTAACTTTCGGACTCATTTTCCATGCAACAGCTCGCGCCACAAATCCCTAACATGGTAAAGTGGTGCTGCACTGCACACTGCAGCAATCATGCGTATGCAAATGTGTGTGTGCTTCAAAGAAAAATGGCTTTTTTCTGTATGGCACAGTTCCATTTAGAGCATCTTACCCTCTCCTCTGCTTGAGTGGAAATGCAGTTCAAATGGATGAAAGACGGCACGTTTCTATAAGAAGAAGGAGCAATGCTGAATTCTATAAAGAATATTCTCTCTCCTTGGCCGTAACCGAACAGAGTTATGCCCTTCAATGCCGTATCATTTGTCTCAATTTTTTCTGACCAGCGGGTATCACATCAGAGTCAGCATTTCTGCGCACCCTTCCCAGAGAACATAAAACCCTCCTCTAGGCTTTT
>CAESWR010001769.1:200236-213577 GCA_903171835.1 Mullus surmuletus
TATTTTTTGTGTTGTTTCTACTGTTACTTATGCACAGCGGCTTTGAAGGTGTTGTGAGGGAGAAAATGCGAGTTATTTCAATGTCTCTTTTGTTTTTGTGTGTACTTAAGTACAATGCTTCAGGAAGACTGTTGAAATTCAGGTACTTAAAAACTGCCCAAACAAAATTATTCCCCTGACAACATTATTCAAAGTGGGGTAAGAGTTCCTATTTCAGTGGTGCTTATTTCCTGTGAGTACCATCAAATATATGTTCGTCACCCACAATAAGTTTTAAAAAAAATGAATAAAATGCTCTATTTCACAATTCACAACAGCTCACATGGAAAAAATGATGGGGAAAAAAATTGCACAAATCAATATCAATCTCAGTAGCATGTCTGTGATGACAGTGAATGTTCTTCATGGTAACTATTGATTGAAAACTAGTTAATGAGATATAACTTTCATTTGTTCAGGGAAAGAACATCATCTATTAAATGCAATATGAATGAAGTGTCCATAAGTGGATCACTGAAGTGTCAACGCAATGGCAGCTCCTATTGATCAAAGATTATTAATAATTATAAATAAAAAGTGAATCCAAACATTGTGAATTTCCATGCATGCAGTATGTATGTTTCCTGTGGAGGCCTCAAAAAAGAAAGATATTAGTCGTGTGCACATAATTTTACCTCCTTTAAAAAAAACACTATGTTGCTTTGGCTCGCTGGTAACATCAACCTCAGTTGTGTTAGCTAACACCACGTTAGCCTCATAGTCTACCTGTTCTATTTTGTCATATCTGCTAAACTCTAGTCTCCTAACACTAAAGAATGTTCTAAGTTGTTTTTTTCCCTCCAAAAACCTGAAAATATGACTTGTGCTACTATGCTAATGATTAGAAACAATATTAGCATCACAACGTTGACTTGGCTTATCACATACTACCCGACTATTTAGTCGGCCTATGCTAGAAAAATATTTAGCATGTCACAGTAATTAGTATGTGAGAAGCAGTATATTAAACATACCAGGATACTACAACCAGCTGGATTTCGCAGTATACCAGCAAACATGTCGCACCTTTCTGACCCACAATCCTCAGCGCGTGGTGACTCCGACTGATAAAGCAGCGTTCAAGAGCCACTGAGATGCCAGTAAGAGTAGTATATATAGTATGTATAATGCATGCACTCGCAGGTACAGTACTTCCTGAGTGCAGATGCGTGCTGTTAGTAAGAAGTATGCGATTGGGAACGCAGCCCATGCGTATCTTCATCATTCGCTGTCAGCCAAATTGCGTGCAGGCCCGTTCTTTTCAGCATTTTGACCCAGAAAAGCCGGAAAAAGAGCAGCGGGGACCAATAACAATTGTCCGGTTTCAGAGCAGCCAGTTTAGGTAACACAGGTACTAATCACGGTAATTGGGGCTCTTACTGTACCATCAGTGAGCATGATTACACCCGAGATTCGCCTGAGAGCCTCAAAATATGGAATGCGGCGATTGTGAATGTAACCCATTCAAGGTGTTGCCATTTGTTTAGACTCTTAAGAGCGTGCGCAATCTGGCTGCTCTGTTTTCATTCTAAAAAGTGCTGCCGAACAAAGAAACAAAACTACACACAGCTGGGGAAAAAAGAAAAAAAAAAAGGTTGCTTCAAAGACTCCTTCAGAAAACCTGTAAGGATTTTAACTGGTGGTGAGGAGGGAGGAAAAACAAACATCTGCTTCATCATTGCAGAGTTTAATTGCTAACAGTTTAAAGTTTGTTTGACTGATGTGTCAATCAAAGATGGTGTTAGAATCACCGGGGAGGGTTTTCTGCAGAAAAAAAAACAAAACTAAAAACAAACCGGGGGGCGGTGAAGTGTTTGTTAACCCCGAGTTTCCAGATATGGGGATCACTTCATGTCTGGGTCAATTACCATTTTAAATTCTGTGTACTTAACCTGCTTGCCGGCATCGTTCTTTCCAGTTCCTATTTGTCTCCACCCTCCCACAGAGCCTGAAGGAGCTGTCAGACGCGTTTTATTTCCTCACTGTTTCAGTTGCTATCAAAGCACTTATCAACGCATATTAATTTGCAGAGATTTATGTCAGGAGAGGGGAGATCAAAATCCCGATTGGATATTTACGAATATTACCATTTTTATGCCCAATTAGTCATTTCTTTGAACGGCAGTCTCTGGTCTCACAAATATTACACAGCATGAATTTACCCTCAGCTCCGAATAAAAACTAAGCATTGTTCTTCTTTTTTTTGCAAGTGGAAGTTTGTTTTTGTAACACTGCAATGCTGTGAACATTGACACAACAGCTGTCAGCTTCTGAAAAGCTCTGCTGCAATGAAACCTGTTTGCACATAATGTGGTAAATCAAATTTCCCTGGCTTCTTCTGTTTTTGCTGTAATTTCTTTTTTTAAATAGGCTGCATATTTTTAACAAACAGTTCGACAGCATTTCGTTCAAGATATTGTTTGAGTGGGAAAATACTCGCTGTTTACGTTGGCACTGTTTTCTCATAGACTGGATTGGACTGGAGATACAAGTATGGATCTATACAAGTATGTATTATATATAATACAAGTGATTTTTTATCTTCAGGTGCTGGTATTTTCATTTTTGTGACAAACTTAGGTGTTCAGTGTCTTGTCTAGGCAATGCTCACAAATCCACCATTTTTAAATCAATAAGTGATTATTTGTTTGCCTTTTTGTTGCTGTTTGTTTGCCTTATTTGTTTTTATGTATTGTTTTATGTCTTTTATGGCTTTGGATATGTGCTACTCTTGTGCCTTTTAAATAGCCCCTATAAGGGATACATAAAGTGCTTGAATCGTGAATGATTTGTTTGTATTTGTGTCTAGGAGTACTGATAAATAATTGGTCGACTAACTGACATTCAGAATTAGGTTCAAGATTTTTTTCAAGTCGGTACACTCAAGAGGCTCGTAGAGTCAGGAATGCTCCCTCGCCGCGGCGGTCCGTGGTCATTCAGGGCACCCTTGGGTAATGTAAACATTCCGAAAACCGGGTCACGACTTGCAAAGGAACACTTATTTTGCACCGCAAAAAAAAGGTCTGTTTGTTAAGGCTGTCGACACCATGTAGCACTGCCAGGAATTGGTTGCTGGAGAGCCTTTGATGTTACACTGCACATAAGACTTTTTTTGGCGGCGTTTCTACAAGATCTGCCCCTCGTTTGACACTGATGAGGGGAAATTTAGATGCGAGTTTATGTGCGTCACAAAGGCGTGAATTTCTCCAGATTGAACGGAAGTGAGTGAATTTACATCGCAATCGTGTTATTTTGCCACCATATGATATGATATATATATGCGCATAATCACCCACGATAGTGACGTTTGAAATGCATGCTCTTCCCACGCACACATGCGCACACACACACATGCGCTGATTGTGGCTGTTCATTCAAGGGCAGGTGTGTTAGCTACTTGATTTAGGTTGTTCGTAGCAACGGCTCCAACGTCCTCCAAGTGCTTTTGTCATTTGTCAATTTCATTCCACTTTCTTTTCTGCATAGGCGTTAATCATTTTCTGTTGTTTCCGTTTTGTGATGTGACGGCATATAAAGTATCGATTCACTTGGAAGTGAAATAAAAATATACTGTTCATAAGATCATGTATTCAGATATTCTTTGTTCACAATTATGCTACATCATAACATATACAACTTGCTTTGGCATTATTATTCATCGTTATCTTGATATCAATATTGATAAAAAAAAATATTTTGGCTATAGTCGTGCAGCCCTAGTATGAAGGATCTCCAATCTGTCAGCTGAAGTCACGGGACGTTGGGGCAATGTGATCCCTTAGCATCAATTTAAAAACAACTAGAAAAAAAAAGCAGCATCTATCCGACAAAATCCCGTAGAGTGTACATACTTTTTCATTATGTCATCCCCATCTGACGGCATTGAAAACAGTCAAGTAAACTCAAGCCCAGGGAGCGGTAAACGGCCCGACAGCCGGGCTAATGGCAGGAAAAGAAAGTGGGAGAGACAGGCGGCACCGCTCTAAGTCGTCGGCGAGCATATTCTAAGGGGCCCAGTCATCTTGCTCTCCTGATAATGATGCTTTCATTAGCCATTGGGATGCCAGGCATGTCCCATACACTTAAATCGGGATCTCACCCCTCTCTCTCTCTCTCCCCTCTTTCTCTCTCTCGCTCTCTCCCTGAAATGATTTGGTCGCATTTTGGTTTTCACCGTTTGTATTCCTGTCTCCGCTTCACTCCGAGCCCATTAATGCAAATTATAGCGAGAGAGAGGGAGAGTGACTAAAAGTGCAAAGGGTAAAAAGTAAACCCGCTGAGTGTGGTACCAATCTCTATAAAACTATGAAATTATTCCGTCTTTATACGCCACTAGAGACCACCTTATGTGTCTGAGTAGTCACTTAAGACAGAGGGATTGTCACGCTGCTCTCTGGACTGGCTTGTGAAGAACTGAGACTGTGGTTTTTTTTGTTTTTTGGGGGGGAAAATGTGATTCTTATGAAGGGCAAGGATATGATCACATCCATTCTTCTGGATTATGTGGCCACTGGGGTTTCCGGGTCCTGGCACCAGCATCCTGTGGTAGACTGCACATGGTTGACCCGGCAGGCAAAGCACTCACAGGTTGATGATGGATTCAGAGACCTGTTGACAGCTCCGGAACAATGACCCAGAAAGGGATAAGGGAAAATCTGGGCCCGGAGCAATGTAAAATACTATTGTTTGATTTCCCATCTTTGATGGGGACACAGTCGACCGGAGCTACAGCTGGATGCCCCAGTGGCGTGAAGTCTTGTGATTTTCAGAGATCACAAAGCCAGCTGCAAAGTGGTCAGCAGAACAATGTGGACCAGCGGGTCCTTCAGCCTGTGAATAAAATTATCAGGGGAATGTAGCATTGTGATATTCAAATATATTCACCCTTTAAGTGAGTCAAATCCGGCCGGTGTGCTCGCCTCAAAAATCCAAACCCTTTTTTGATCATGTGAGTTCAGGGTGGAAATGTTTGAAATGTAAGCTATATGAATATCCAAAGCTCCAGGAAAACACGAGGCAAGAAATCCTATATGAAGGCGACGCTCCGGCATTAGAATTAGCTCACGTGCGGCTTCGCTCCAAGAAGCGGCCAGTTTACCAACCGGAAATTATCCTTTTTCATTAAGCAAAGCTTGGTGAGCACGTGGAAACACTAGACATGTGAAGGCTACAGGTACTTTCATGTGCCGGCTGCATAATGCGGCCTATGGATGGACAAATACGCGGAGGGGCTGCGAGCGGAGAGGTGATAAAATTATTCCTCGGCAGGGTGAATTTTTAGCAGCTATGGGAGGCACTCGGTGGAGATGCCCCTAAGGCTGATAGGATGCTTTGATCAGAGATGGAGGGACACGCCTGTTAAAAATCAGCAGCTGCCCATTCCCGCTCCGTCTCTTTATATTCCTCTTTCTCTATCCCTCGTTCTGTCGTTATGACCAAACCACTCTCCGCGTCTTCCCCTCTCATGTGTCCTACCTTCTCTTTGCCTCTCCACCACCGCCTCTTTCTGTAACAACGCGCGCAAACAGAGGGTCAGGGGTTCCATTCCGGCTCCTCAGGTGGTTGCCCACAACAGGCGGGCTTATCGAGCACACGTCGCTAAATATATCCCAGACGTGATCCATGTGGCACAAGACAAATGCACAGCCGCTCCTGTGATTACGCTCACATATCTGCACTATAGGATGTTTCAGTTGCTTTGATTCCGCAGCGGCGTGCTTATTTCTGAAAACACTTTCCAAGTGATTTGGTTTAGTGGTTCACTTTATGTCTTTTCCAGGGGTTGGTGCGGCGCGGGGATTCTCTGACACCGAGCAACAGTGGTGAGTAAATTATTCCATTCAATTATCTGAGCATTTGCTCAATATAAATACCATCTGGGTGCTTGAAATAGATTAGTTTAAGGCCATACTAAATTATTAAACTATTCCCAGTGAACGAGTCCCCATTCCCCTTTAAATGAGGCAGACTTATGGGGTTCATACTAGGCCCCTGGTCGTCTGACGAGCTTGGCACTTAAATTGTGTCTGCCTGGAACACTGTGACAGGACTCCCAGGGGTAACATATAAACGGGGTCCACCACTTGACCCTTGCCTCTTTCCAATGACCGAGCAGTTAACCCGTTTGGCCTGGGCTAACTAGCATGAGCGCGGGGATGGAGACAGTATGCTCGGGCCGACTGTAAGTAATAGCCCGGGATGTGAAATATTAGCCCTCGGACTCTGCCGGATCGCTCAAGACCGTAATGTGTTTGGCAGAAAGTGTTCTCCATCGCATTAGTTCCTAATTCCACACAACCTCAAAGGCCTCTCTTTTGTCCCTCACGTCCACACAGTTGGCTCCTCAAACAACAAACCTGCGGTGAAGTATTCCGCATGTATCTGGCACAGACACTCCGGAGGTTCAAAATAGAAAAGAAAAAAAAGTTTGGTTGTAGTGCAAAGGCAGACAATACCAAACCGCCTTCCCACAGTGTTCCGGAGGGTTTCAATGCCTTCGCAGCGACACTCAGACAACCCACTTCAGTTACCAAACAGCAAATCTTTAACCATCTTGTGGCCTATAAAGCATCAATCAATGTGTTTAACATTTAATCAGCTTTTTTCAGGTGAACATCAGGTTTGATTCTATGCTAGAGGATAAACTTGGCAGGATTGAACATTGCTGATTTTGTGTCGGCCACAGATTCCCCTCTTAGTGAAAATGAAACACTTTGCTTCTTTAAGTCTCCAAACAATGTGCGCAGAGACTGGAAATTCAATTGCTGGTATCGGCCCTGCTTTAATTGACTCTGGCTTTGCAGTAGATATTATGTATAATCAGACACCTAAAAGAAAAAAAAATCACATTGCTCTCACGTGCCTGTGCCTTATTCTGCCGCAAAGCTGAATTTTAAAGCTTTTGTGCACTTGTGAGATTGTAGATTGTAAACTATGTTCCCCTGTATAGATGTGCCTTGAAGTGTAGATGAAGCGTGTGTTTACATACTGCTGGGAATGGGATTAATTATAATCAACCTCCCCTTACTTCTCTCTGAGCACACTTTGGTAAAATCTTTTCTTTTCTTTGCTGAGCGTAGATGAGATCTGGGTGATAAATGCTTCCCTGGTGTGGGTTGCAGTAGTTAGATCAAGATATTATATCATTAGATATATGCTACGGGACGCTTCAAAGATGGTATCTCGCAGGAGACGGCACAAATCTTTTCACATCAATTACGGGCAACTAGCAAGTTTGCTCAGAAGCCACAGATGTTGGTTTTTGCACGGCCTCGGTGAGGAAAGTTACACAAGCAGATAGTATCACTCAGAGACAATTTTTGTTCTATTTGCACCAACATAAGTACTGATCCAAACAGTTAGCGGGTGACTTGGCTGAGCATCAGCTGCTTTATTTGTTTTCCCCAGCTGTACAAAAGGCTCACGAACAGGCTCTTCACCGTACTTTCCCGCAGATGACGGGGCTCAGGTGTCCCTCAGCATAGACTCTCCACATTAAGATGCTGTATTCATCGCATCCACCGCAAATTGAAATGAAACACAAAAACAAAACTACTGTTTCCTGTATTTTGGGCTGTGGGGAACACAGTCAACCGAGTGCCACATCATCAAAAGACGTGGTCAAAGAAAAAAACAAAATCTCCATTATAGCCATTTTTTTAATCAAGCAAGTAAGATGGAAATTAAAAAGAAACAAAAAAAGGTAATTTCACCCTCGAGTAGGGTTTAGACGACTGCGAGGCTGGCATTGTGCTTTAGGCACTTTGAGTTGCCGTGTTTTCACTTAAAGCACAATGCCAGCATGGCAGTCGCCTGACAGCAGACGGATCTCCTCGGATCACGTTAAAGGGATAGGTCGGATTTTTTTACATGAAGTTGTATGACATCCTCACCATCAGTATCATGCATCAGCAGTGACTTTTCCCCCACTGCGTCCCATGAGCGGAGTTCTGGCCCGGTTATGGTGCTGCAGAAAGTAGTTGGGGCTAGTTGCTGAGGTCACAGAGATAAAGCATATTGCTTCAAAAAACAATACGCGTTCATTTGCATCGCGGCCGTCAGATCTCGCAATCACTCGGTACTATTTTCCCTCCCTTCGTATCACTGCACGCTGCCGCCTGTTAAAAGCTGTGCACCTTTTCATCAGCTGTTTCACAGTGCTTACATGCTCAGATGGCAACCTGGATGACTGGATTTCATACACTGATGGTGAGGATGTCATAAAACTTCATGTCAAAAAATCCGAACTATCCCTTTAACACGAGCCGAGGAGAACCGTCAGCTGTCAGGCGACTGCGATGCTGGCATTGTGCTTTAAGTGAAAGCACGGCGACTCAAAGCTCCTTTCATTCGGCAGATCGTAGCATCTTCATTTCTGCGGTTTACTCTTTATTGCACCGTTATTTAAACTGCGTGTGAGAGCAATTATTTGTACTCATTGTCGTGCAGACAAAAGGTTGACCTCAATCTGGGCAAGTGGTGCCAGATTATCATATCTTTAGAATCACTGCCATCTCACAAATTTGAGTGGAAAACACCCTGCTGTCCGTTATGCAGTATTGTGTTCCCAGTTTTGACAGTATTAGAGAAAATACATGAAAATCAATGCGTGGCCATTATGAAGATGCCCTTGACGCCCCCCTTCAGTGGCCCTTGAATGAAAGAGAAAATTTAGGAGTGCTGACCTTTTGAAATTTACTCTGCTTTATCAATACCGGACTCATGTTCTTTTCTCCATTAAGCCCTTTATAACAATACGTCTCACCAGCAGGAAATAGCAGTTAATGCAGAAAAAAAAGGGGGGTGGGGTGGTAATCAATATTCATGTTAGATCCTGATATATTTAATTTTGTCAGCGTTTGCACCATCTTGCATGAACCATGAAGAGAAGCTAAAAGGATATTATAGTAATTACACAAGCCTGTTAAATACAACAAAAATAATGTGTGGTGCTTCCATAAAAACACACACATACATATAAATAAAGCAGTGGAATCTAGCAGCGCAAGGTGGATGACACTTCATTTTGTTTATGCAGCACTAAAACTGTCAAAGAAAAGTATAAGAAATAACAAAGGAACTCAAATTCTGTGAGATGCACAAACAAAACAGCCGAAGGAGGTGTGGAGATACGTGAACAATCTCAGCGAGAGGAGCTGAAATGGGACACTCTTTTAGGTGCCACGGATTTTAGAGATTTGAATGTCGTGTAAGAAATAGAATAACAACTCTGTGGTGATTTAATGATGATGGAGTTGGAAGCTTTGTCAGATGATTTTTAGATTCCGATCAATAATCTAAACATAATGTGTTGAACATCATGTGGCAAAACACACAGAAAATCCCGATGTCAAGGTCACTTCTGTCACAATTCTCCACGCTGCTGAGAATTGATTTTGGCTGATTTAGCTCTCCAGCTCTGACTTCACATGCTCCAACACGCTGCTTTTATCCCTGCATCTCCTGCTGTGGGTGTTGGATTTGTTTATCTGCTGAGCCATCAAAGTCCTGGCACTAGTGAGACTAGTCTAGCATTTATGTCTATCCCCGCTCCACTGTAGGAGTACACACATACAGTAGAAATATCACACTTCCTTTGCATTTGTTTTTCTCTTCTAAAAAGAAAAAAATATAAACTCGTCTCAGCATGGATGTGTGGGTGTGCCTGGAACTGCACGAGACTATAAGTTTGTGACTCCAGATCCTGATCTGCAGGCCTGTAATGGGAATACTCTGAAATAGATTGGTTATACTTATACATTTGACTGTGCTTGGTTTCATAACTGGACATTAACGCTCATTTAAATCAGTAAATTCAGATTGGGGGAGGAAACAAAAATCTTAATTAGCACAATTTCTGCCATCGAGACACATTAAGGTCAACCTTACCAACCAATTCTCAGCTGGGCCTGATGTACTGAAGGCGTAATGGTGTTTATTTTTGACCAAAATTCTGGGGGTTGAGATGCAAATAAATTGATTTAGTGCGATTAACAAAGCCAGAAAATAATTACTGGGATTTATTTATTTTATATTTTTGCGTTTATATTTACCATCTTTAACAGGCACGTGCGAACGCCAGTGATTGGCTGCGATTATTGTAGCGAGGAGGAAAGAGGCTTCGTTGGTCATATTCAACATTTTCAAATGAAGCCCATTTAATCTATTTTTTTCATATCTTGTAAAAATCCAGATGACTTAAGTGTAACCAATAAAAGTGTTGCTTGCCGTTTCATATTCTGAAGTTTTATCATGAGCTTGGTTTTTTCCCTCCTATATTTTGCCATCTTTTCTTAACTTTCATCCATTGTTTTTCTTCCAGACCACCGACTTTCTCACAGATGTCCTCATGTAAATTTTCTTCAAGCTACGCATTTATTTGCGTCTTCTGCCAACACCTCTGATTTAACATCAATCAGTTTCAATTTGAGCAAGCGGTCACTGCTCTCAGCGTTTCCATGGTGAAAGTCAGCAACGCACACAAAAAAAACCTTTCTGTAAAATCCAGCTGTTTGCGTGCGCTGTCGTCATTAGTAGATCACACTGAAAACGCCCACAAAACAGCACTTCCTAACTATTTTGGGGGTTTTGTTGACCATCAAGTTGCATCATAGTTTTGTTTATTCAACCTACTTCCTATAGCCTAATAGAAAAATAAAGTGGAATCCAAGAAATGTCAGCACGAACCGGTAAAGCCGTCTACTCATGTGTTGCGTGTGAATAATCCACAATGACATACGAGTTGTTTTTCCCCTTATTAAATTCTGGGGGTCTCACCCAGGAAAACATGGATTACAATTTTTTCTGCTCTCTCCTCTCTAGCCGCTGGCTTGTGGTCTTAAAACTTTGCTGTGTCCATTGGTTAGCTTTACTATAACCTTCTGCTGCTATCTGCGTGCATATAGCAGCGCACTCTGACTGTGTAGGAATGTATTTACACATATTACATTCTCATAAATTATGCATGCAGTTGTGCAGTTTAAGGGTACTGCTAGCAATGTTACACTTTATTGGATAGCTACGAGGAGTTACGCATGTGGACCTGGCTGGTTTTCCTGTCAACTCCTGACTCCCACGCCTGCTTCAAAATAAAACAATTAATTAATATAAACAGTCGAGGTGTGCAGCAACCACGGGGCATTCTGTAAACTGCTGAACTTTGCCAACCTGTGTCTTAACACCAGAAAAATAGTTACGAAAATAGAATTAGCTCATTTTTACATTTTCATCATTGCACATTTACCAGCAATAATACCAGCTGAGCCTTGTGGAAACATTGGGGGTTCTATAATGTCAAACTGTTGGAGAACCTCTTTGAGGAACCTCCAAGCACCATATCAGTTTTTGTTTTTTTGTTTGTTTGAAGGTTTTGTAGAGGGTTCATCAAAGGGCCTTAAGAGTTTCTACACTTTTACTAGCAATGATTTAAGATGAACAAATTCAGTGAACCTGGGAGAAATGTTGATGGTTCTTCAATGTGAAACTGTTGTAGAACCTCTTTGAGGAACCTCCAAGCAACATATTCCCATACATTTTTACAGAGGGCCTTAAGAGTTATACATTTCCCAGCAATAATATAGATGAGAAAATGCATTGAACCACATGGAAATGTTGGAGGTTCTTCAATTTGAAACTGTTGGAGAACCTCTATGAGGACCCTCTGAGCAAGCATTTCTCAGAAGCTTTTATAGATGGTTCCTCAAAGGGCCTTGATGATTCAAGATGACCAAATTCAATGTGCCTTGTGTAAATACTCGAGGTTTGAAACTTGTATGAAACTTGTATGTCAACTTTTGGAGAACCTCTGTGAGGAACCTTTGAAGAACGTATTGGATTTCCCAGAAGCTTTTCTATAAAGGTTCATCAAAGGCCCTTAAGAGGTTTCTACACTTTTTCAATTGGAAATGTTGGAGGTTCTTCAATGTGAAACTGTTGGAGAACCTCTATGAGGAACCTCCGAGCAACGCATTCCCAGAAGCTCTTCTAGATGGGTCATGAAAAGGCCTTAGGAAGGCACATTAAGCCCATTCATGCCAAATTCTCAGAGACTTGTGCTAGGCTGAGCTCAGTTTTGTTGTCGTCTGCCAGCCTAGAAGGAGACAGGCCATGTGTCGGCGGGGTCAATAATATGTTTCTTTGTTGTGCTTGTGGTGTGATTAACCCGTCTGGCACCCGGAACTCTGGCTGAATGCGGGTCGGTGACACCGTTGGCAGGGATTGTTAACCCAGCTGGTGTCTGTGACTCTAGCTACTTATTACCTGAACTTGGATCAGTTAGACTTATTAGTGCGTGGCAGCCCACCTGCGAGGTTGAACTTAGGTCAGTTTGACAGTTAACAGCAGAGAAAGGCCCGCCTCACTCTCGGCGTCGTCATGTGTAGCCCTGACAGGTGGTTTGACCCCAACCGGCGAGTGATACGTGCAGACAACCCAGGTTATGATCTCATCATTTGGGAGCAAAGAGGCAGAATGTTGAACCACTGTTGCAATTTAAATACAAGTGAACTCTGGGAATCCACTGGGGTTGAGATGTCTATGAACAACATAAATTAGTCAACGCTGGAGTTCTCGGGCACACGGCGCATCACAGATACGTGCAACATGGAAATCCAATGCCGTTAATGCGTTTTCAGATGAGAGATCTATGCTCTTCACCGTTTACCGGTTTATTCATCTTTTCATTAGAAAGAAATACAGAACTGATATCAGCTCGTTGCTTTTTAATATGTGCAGCATGAATAAAACATGAGCCACCTTTACAATAATGTGTCTTTGCAATTATAGTTATATATTCATGCGTAGTACACAAAATGTAACAAACTCGGCACATATGTATGTATGCTGCCCGGGGAGAAACCCACACCTCGACTATTTTACTAAAGAATTCAGATTTGTTTCCTCCCATAATGTCATTGTTAGTCATAGTTTTTTTTTTTCTATGCAGTTGTCTTGAAAATACATCCTCTTTTTGCAGGAACACGCTTTTTTTCGTCATAAACAATTTTACATACAGCTCTTATTTTTTTGAATACATATTTGCATTGTTTTGCAAGTGAAAGCATACGATCATACGGTCATAGCGAGACTCAAATATCCCACACGCGAGGAAAGCACGGTCTTATGCATGCCGATATTCGCCGCAACGAGCTAGGTCTGGTTTCTGCGAGGCGATTTGGAGAGTCGGGATTGTTCCTCGTGCAACGGCTGTGCAATGTTTCAGCCAACTTATCCAGAAAACAAGACACTTTGAGCCAGTTCCTGAATATTGTCAATCAGTTTGAGCTGATTATTGCTAAAAAAAAA
>CAESWR010001773.1:8591-21751 GCA_903171835.1 Mullus surmuletus
TGTGTGTCTGTTTGTGTGTGTGTGTGTGTGTGTGTGTGTGTGTTCGTGCGTGTGCGCGTGTGTGTGTGTGTGTGTGGTCTTTTAGGTGTAGACTTGGTAAATTGCAGCAAGAGTAAGGTGCTCGACAAGAACAAAAATAGACATGAAGACCCAACAGTCACAAGGCAGCTTCATGTGATGCACTGAGCTTGTAGTTAAAGACCTTCGCCTCAGAGGCATTTTGTTTACGTGAAGCTGCCAAATATTAATAAAAGGAACGAGCGGCGCCTGCTCTCCTTATGAGCGCCCGAAGCCTGTTTGGCTCCTCTGCAACTTATTCTTCATTTACAACTTTATGTGCTCTTTATGGTCCGATATAAACCACCGGCTTTCTGCTTAATATTGTGACGTTTGGAGTAGACGTTCTCCTTTTTTATTTTGGTGACGCTTTCTCTGATATTCCTCAATATTGAACTACAGCATTGCACTTGCCCTGTTCAGCTAAACATTGTATATTTAAAAGGCAATTACCGGTTGTTCCTCATTAGATTATTTACCTATTTGTCCCAAAGAGCCGCACTGTACAAAGAGGAAACTCAAGTTTATCCTGAGTAATGTGAAGCACGCATACATCCTGTGTTTTTAGGGGAAAATGACAGCCAATGCAATCTTAAAGCTACTATATAGGCCATTTTTATTCCTAGTTGGATTTGACTATGTACTAATGTGTTAAAAAAAAAATCTGATCCCCCTGTGTACCACTAAAGTAGGCTCAAGTACCACTGAGTACCACTGGCATTAAAACTCCATCAACTTTTTTTTTCAATTACTTATGAAATCACTTCACATCAATGTCAAGAAATAATAACAAATATATGAAGTACCATAACACCATAAAAAATATATATCAAATGCTGTGGATGATAATAATAATGGCATTTCAGGTCCAGCAGGACATGCATTTAAAATCAAAAATGTCCTTCCCGGCTTCTGAAAGTTTGAGGCGCGTCCTGCAAATGTTCATGTACTATAATCATTCTGCTTTTTTATGTCAGAGCTGCTTATATGGCATTAAAAAACAAATTTGCCACCATTGCTGAGGGCTGTTTGAAACCGTTGGGGGGAAACTGAGAGATGCAAGAAAAATAATCACAAAACTGCCTAAAGTAGATACAAAACGTACTCTCAGACTGTCAGGGACAGTTTCTGTGTGACTCATTCCGAGTTGAGAGTTGGCGGAAGTTGTTTTCATGATCGTTTTCTGTTTCTTAGTTTGATATTGCTCCATTACAAGCTCTCAAACAATTAACCGCTGTCATCTGTCATTCATAGACCCCAACCCAAGACACTGCGGCGAGACGTGTCGATGGTAAACGAGCAGCAGCAGCAGTGTCGGTGTTTCTCATACTTTCATGCGTGACAGAAAATGAGACCCCATTAGGTAGAGGAGCAGTACGAGGAGCTGAGGAAACAGCTAAAAAAAAACTCCAACGAGTTCATATCCGCGACATGGTAATTAAAAATGCTGACAGGGTAGTTAACATTTGGAGTCAGTGTTGCAGTGAACGTACGCCCCCCTCCCTCCCCGCTGTAAAGGTAATAGGACTTACCATCTGTTTGGAGCTCTCAGCGTGCCATTACTGAGCGCCAACACACAACTGAAAGAGCAGCCGCGAGACAAAATCACCCGAAAAACAAAATTTAAAGGTAATTTTCTCTGTGTTGGTTGGCCTGTCAAACGTAGTAGTAATCATTCATTTTTGTAATGGTACCTGCTCACCACTCAGCATCATTCCTAACTTTTAGCATGTGAGCGGTGACACGCAGTATTCTGTGTACTGCCATTAGGTGGGTGAGGTCATCACCATTACTGCAAAAGATCACATTTGAAATGTAAGTAACGCTTTATTATACAGCGCAGTAAGTACCTAGTACTTAAATGATGGGTAACTGGTGCTACCTGGGTGTAATATCCCACAAGGAAAGATGAATGAATGGATGAAGAAAGTAAAATAATGTGGAAAAAATTACTAGAAAAGACCAAAAGGATTGCATTTGAAATTTTAGCAATGCTTTATGATACAGCTTGGTAAGTAGCCTACTAAATGTGTGCATCTCTCCAATACATGATGATCCAATACGTATCTCGTTCCAAGAGGTCCAATACGATTCAGGAACGATATATCCTCAATTGGAATGATTAGATTTGATTGAGTAGGATTTCAATACGTTTTAATTCGCTTTAATGGGGTCTGAAACACTATGATAGTTCTTGGTTTAAAGTAGACAATCGTTTCACATTGTGAATTATCGTAAGTCAGTACTATAAATGTGGTATTGCTTGCATTCAAATAGATTTATGAAATACTAGAGAACAAGTATAGTTGTTTTTGACATGTGAATTCAGAAACATTTTTATTAATGTAAAATATTGCATTGTAAGAACTTTACTTTTCACTATAGGCACAAATAGAGCCCACATAAATAAACAAAAACAAACACCAGGCACGGTGTCTGCCTCCTGTATCATCACCATATCATCATCTCATCAGTTGTGGGGAACGGGCTGGTTTATGAAGTATAACCTTTTTATGTGTTATATTATTGGATTACAGTAAATATAGAGCGTGTAATTTTTTAACCCTTATCCCTTGACTTCTTCATCTGTGTTTATTTAGGTGAAATATTCTACATTGGTAGTAGGTACTTGCCATGTAAGTGCTACTGTGCTGTATTATGAAGCGTTATCTAAATGTCAATACTACTTACACACCTGGTAAGACCTGAAAACAGCTATTTAAAAACTTTTTGGGAATGAAATGTCATATAAATCAAGCTATAAGTGTGATTTTAAAGCCAATCGTAGGAAAAAACGTCCCGACACCATGGAGATGTTTAAACCAAAGCAGATATGTTATGCATCTGTTTACTCTCCTCAAACCTGAGCACAACAAAGAGTCCAAAGTCGTTTTCTGCCAGCAGCGTTTTGCCTCCAGAAAGCCCAGTTGCCTTCAGTCATTAGTGACGTGCGAGTGGGAGACGGTGCCACAGAAAATGACATCAATTTTTATGTCTACTTTGTTAAACCAAATGGATTATTCCGAGTGCGGTTTGTGTTTTTCGTGCGGTTGCCTTTTCGGGGTGGCTGCCTTTATTTAATCCACATTTGTAATTAAACTTTAACGGCAAACAGGAGAAACATTACAGGGTTTTCCATTTAGTTTGAGACTTCTCCCCAGTTGTTACGACGCACATGGGCACTTCCCATATCATCTACCATGAGAAATGGTGGGGGGGGGCGGGGGTGGGGGTGTCTGTGAGGACCGCAAATAAAAGTGAGAAGATAAATAATAAAGATAGATGGAGCTTTCTGTGGTCTTTGACTGAGAAGTCGCTCCATCTCTGCGGCACCTCAACCAAAAAGCAATTTTCCGTGGAATTTGGCAGTTAAGCCCACAACGCTGATTGATGCGGCGCTCTCTGCAGATCAAGCGTGTTAAGTGTGCAAAAACAAGGCGGAGGCAGCGCGGCAGTGAGCACATTTCCATCTTAGCAAGCAATTATTTTTCTCTGCAGATTTAAATGCTGGCTATGGTAGGGGAAAAAATGAATAGATTTTTAGATTAAGGGTTGATAGAACATTAGTCGACTAATATAATATTTGGAGGAGATTAGTAAACATCAGGCTCATTTTGGAGGTGATGTGCTGTCACGGGATTGCGAGTGTGAACCCACAATACGCCTCAAAGACTTAAAGTTCAGATTCTTAACTGGAACCCCGGACGTGACCTTTACAATCACCGGCCCGCGAGCCTTCAGGCTGATCTGTGGCCTTTAAGACACCGTTTCAAGATTCCCTCCCAATAAAAGACCGTGAGTCAAAACAATTCAAACCCCCTCTCCTGTGGCTTATCGTAATCAGTGTCGGGATACGCTTCACTTCAGACAGTCGGCTCGTGAAAAGGGATAGAAATTGTGTCATTATCGGAAGACGGCGCCGGACTGCGTAACCCGGGGTCCGCGTTCCGCCCGGCCCGCTCCCCGTGATTATTAGCCACTTTCCCTGAACCTTCTTGTTGTTCGGAGGAGTCGCCCACAGCACTTAAGGAAATACGGGCCGACTGGGGTAGCCCGGGCCTTTAAGATTTACTGGATTAATCATTTCAGTGGAAAGTCACATCCCGAGTTCCAAGAATGCTTTTTGTTCCCTGTCGGGTGAAAAAGCTCCGTCGGTAATTGATTTATACCTGCAGTACTTCGAGCGAGCCTTGCAGACACGGGGGAAGCTCTGCAGAATTTGGAATTGAAAGCGCCGTTCGTTCAGAGCCGTCACTCTCGAGTGAGCAAGCCGGCGATGGAGAGGAGAACATCCCTAAGACAATCAGATCAAAAATAAATAGCATCCTACCAAACTACAAATATTTGACCCTCTGCCTAAACATGAACTTTGACTTTGAGCCCTATATGGCTGCTTCTACAAAAACATTGATACATAAATCTGTCTGTCTGTCCTCTTATTGTTTTGAATTCCTTTTTATTGGATTTTCCTATAAGTTAGTATTAGTAGTAGTAGAATTGTTGCTCTGACGGGATATTTGGCAAATATGGAATATCCATGTAGTGATAGATATGTGTATATGTACTTAAACAGACATACATGTGCAAATAGGAAAGGAGACAAACAGTTAACGCAATAAAACAGACCCACAAAAAACCAAATAGAATAAATCACAGAATATAACAGCACAAAACTAAAATAAGAAGTAATGGGCACATAAATCTGATCTTCATCAATGTAAATATAAGAAGCATGAAGAAGTATGGAATTGCAGTGAAGTTGTGTTACATGAGAAAATAATGGGATTCATATTACAAGAAATGTATTAATGGACACGTCATATGTATTTTTTTTCTCATTCTTTTCATATTTCATCGTCATGTTGATATCTGTCCTTTTTTAGGCCGAGAACTCTGCGCTGTCCATGGAGAACGACAACCAGAGGAAGCAGTATGAGCGCTGCCTGGACGAGGTGGGTGAGAGTTACCACTAACGTTGTGCAGTCTGCACACGTTAGCTTTTATGCCGTCTGCTTTTGCACTTTTGCAAAGGTTAAGGAGCACACTGAAGCCTCTGCTGTTGGGAGTATCTGTGGTCATGTTATGTGCAACTTTTTATGATTCTTTATTAAAACATATCTCCATACCACTCTAACTTCTAAGAAATCCTAGCTGACTGCTATTGGACAATAAGCGGGTCACCGTGCATCCTATTGAAAAACTAACAGCACAGATTGTATTGCCATGATAAAGAAAAGTAGAGATTTGTGTTTGTTTTTCAGCTCAGCTCCCAAATAAATCATTGTGTGGAGACTGTTCTGAACAAAGACTCACATCATTGATTTTGGGTTACATGGGACTGAATATGCAGTTCTTTCTTACAAGTCCTTGCAAATGCCAGGGATATAGGTATTTTCATGGTATTTCAATTTTTCAGTGAGCTTATCTATCTATCTATCTATCTATCTATCTATCTATCTATCTATCTTCATTCAAGATGAGAGTTTTTAAATACCGTCCTATGGGCTTCATAACTCTCATAATGTTTACAATCTAGTATTGATAACAATTTTTTTGCCACACAAAATGTACATAAATAAATAAAAGAATAAATAAATAACATTTGCTTTTTAAGATTTCGGTCCTCCTGAACCAACATTTGTCTTGATTTTTTTAAGACGGGAAAATGTATCATTTCTCAAGGAAAGCCTTAAGAACTGCATGCATGTTAAACGGGTAAGTGGTCATTTGTGCGCGTTTGTGCATCAGGTACACGTGAAGAAGCACACGAATGAGATCATTTACTGCATTTCCATTCCAGACTTAAGACAAACTCAGATTTCCATTTGGAAATTAACATTTCTCTTATCCTCTGCTCAGATTGATACATATCCTAAATCGTCGATTTGATGAATTGTTGTACTTTTTTAAATTAACAAGGTTTTTACAGCTCTGTGTGGTTAAACAAGGGGCAAATTGGATACAACTTTTTTTTTTTTTAATCTGTGCGCTTGAGATTATTTGAAAGGTAAACTAAAGTCAACAGTGCGGCTCATCAGCTCACATACATGGAAGCTGAAGCTCCTGTAATTTTCAATGAGCACCTGTTGGGGTGGATATGAAAACACACAGTCAGATTATAATCCATAGGCTGAGGAGAGACATGATTAATTGAAGCAGAGAGACAGCAGAGTCCCGGGGTGGAGGGAGAGGAGCTAAATGACGGCACCTCACCACCCAGGACCACCGAGCAACTGATGCGGGTCGCCCCCCGCATCTTCAGCTCTCCACTCTAATGACAGTTCATCTCTCCCTCCGTCTTCCCTCCCTCCTGCCGGCAGGACTCATCCACTTTTTTCCCCCCCTTCTCTTTTTTAACTAAGTTTAACTCATGGGCTTGTTACCATGGAGATCGCCTCCCATGAGAGTTTCCAGTTCTCCAGTTGAAGAGAGAGTTTCTGCTGTGGGATTAGTTTCCCCCTCTGCAGCTTTTCAGGCCAGTTATGCGTGCGGCGGCCCGCTGTCGTGGCTTCAAAAAGCCGCTGAGAGTCGTTTTGATCGATGGATGAAAGAAACGTTGAAAACTCATTTAAGCAGGACACAAAAAGTGGAAACTTATTATTCCACTGCCAGGGTATAATGTTTGCTTCAGCTCCAGAAATGAAGTTATAATTTAGTACTTTGCTAATTTGTACACACAAGAAAATAACCACATTTTTGTCGGATAACTTAAGTAGAGAAAAAAATAATTTCTCTTAATTAGAAAAAAAATGTATATAAACACTACTCTCTTGATACTTTTTCCAGATGTTTATGACCATGTTTTGGTTTATTATGTGCTGGGGCTGATCTAAGACAAACTAACCGCGATTTCACTTAATCTGACAGTGTGATGCAACATGATGTCAATTTGTCCTCATACTCGCTTACACGCCTCCTAATTCTCTATGATGTTGTTTTTGCCGGGTGGGCTTTCGCTCAAAGACTCAATAAACATGATATATTTTTCTACGTATTTTAACTTTTTTCCCCTTTTCTTTTTCCAAGGTGGCTAACCAGGTAGTCCAGGCCCTCCTCACTCAGAAGGTTCGTCTTTGTCTCTGCAGTATTGTTAACCCGGTCAGGCGCTTGCGTCAGTCAAAGAACGCAGAGCTGTCAGCATGATGAGTAGTTGCATGCCAAGAAAATGTCCCACCTTGTAATCTTGAAGGTAAAAGAAGAATGCTTAAGCTCATTTTGCTGCAGTCATTCCGAATTGAAATATTCTTTTGTTTTTGTTCTTCAGACTGCTGGACAGTTTGTATAAATTAAATAAAGAGGTTGGCTCTCAAGTTCACACAGGAGAAGTTGTGAAGGGAAATAAGTGTTTTGAATCATTGAAAATAGCAGTTTATGTACAAAAGATTATAAATATATAAATATAATTGGACATAATTTCCCTATGGCTCCAATTATGCAGCACTTGGTTGTATATGCATGCATTGCGGCACTTAACATAGAGCCAGATTTATCTTGCATGCAGCTTTTGCCCGTCGGTTATCAGTCATTTTTCTCCTCTTTTTTTGTGGCTACTAGGACTTGAAAGAGGAGTGTGTGAAGCTGCGCACCCGCGTGTTTGACTTGGAGCAGCAAAACCGCATACTGAGCGTGCTGTTTCAACAGCGTGTCAAAATGTCGGCGATTCCTGTCTCCCAGGTAGGAGCGCGTAACTCGGCGGACACAAACAGACACTGACAGACCTGCGCTGCTCCAAGGCTGTTTGAATTTTACATGAGCCGAGCTCCACTTCTAAAGGTTACTAACTTTAAAATGACCACAAAGAAGCGGGATGAATCTACCTATGATGCAGTTTCATGGAAATCATGGAGTGCAGCTGGGATGAAAAATTGAATGGCTTGGCCTGATGTGCATCCATTCTTAATTAGTGCGGCTCGTGCCACGGTGGCCCGCTCATGTGGAGCCTCGACAAACAAGTCATCGCCATGCCTCGCCACGCTCTTCACACTCACTATTTCCTATTCTGGCCTAATACACCAGACAGCTGGGAAATGATGGCATATCTTTCTATTACTGGATTATTTATAGTAAGTCACTTTGGTAGCAATTAGATACCCTTGCACAGTTGTCTCTAAAAATGTTTTACCCATTACTTATTTTTATTTTCTGGGTATGAAGTCACTTTATGGTCCTACCTCTGTATGTGATTGGGCACGTATACTTAGGGCTGTCACCATATTTTCATTTCACGGTTATCGTGGGCAAAAAATGTCGTGATTACGATATTATCACAATATCAACAAAGATGTAAATAATGGTAGTACAATCAATGAAATTGTCTTTAATTTTCTATGATTTTTATTGGCAGATTAATTACAATCAAAATGCCTGTCTAAAGTGATATGAAGACAATTTGAAAAGGGTAACTAAAGTGTAATTACACTCATTAGCTAGTAAAACGGTAACCAGATGAACTGATACACAGAGGATCCACAAGGTGCAACTAGTAATAGTAATAGTAGTAGTAGTAGTGCAACAAGTGGCACAATATTATCATATGCGCATCTTTAACATGATATTGAAATTTCATTTTTTAATTCTACAATCATCGTCAATACTGGTATACTGTGAGAGCGCCAGCTTGTACAGCACTGATGTCCATGACAAATTTCCCTTGTGGGACAATAAAGTTAAACTGAACCTAAATATAGAAGTCAGATACAGAGCCTTAGCGTATGGTTTCTATAAATGAATAGCTGAAGATAAATTAAAATCAATATAAATGTGTGGTTGATAAGGTTTATTAAGGCTGTAGATTTTAATGAACATTAACAATAGTTTAGCCCATGATCATGACCTGATTCTGTACCTCACAGCCCTATTTGTTGTGGGGAGGGGGGCTTTTGAAGCTTGTGTGATAAAAGCTATGAAACACTCACTGTGCCTGCAAACAAAGAGTCGACCTGCCAAGTTGCTACTTGCTGGTGAGCACGGAGGAGCCTGGTAGGCAAATATTTGGTTATACAAAAAGATACAGCATCAAGAAAAGCGTCTCATGCTCTTCAGATCACCCCCACACACACACACACACACACACCCCGCAGGCTCCCCTGGCCTAGGGGCTGTTGGACTTAACTATGTCAGAAAACTCAGAGTCACCAATCACATCGGCCTCTGTGATGTGTGCGGCTCAGAGCCACATAGAGACTCTGTGGGTGTGAAGCCCTTGCGTTCACATCGCTCACACTGATTCAGCCACACTTTTTGCTTGAAAAGTCCACTTTTTCCAGTTTCAGGCGGCCTGTGTAAGCATCTTTACTTTGGTCTTCCATGTATTCTTGCCGCATTGGTTGTGAGGGTTGCGCTCCTCTGGAACGGCTTTATAGTAAACAGCAGATTGATTGAAGATGAGCAGTGGTTCTTTGAAACAGACTTGGACTTTCAAAAAAAATGACAAGAAGACAGCACTCAAATCTTTCTTTTGCAAGAATGATGTCAACTCATACGTGTATTTGTTGGCTATCATTTGATGATGGAAATAGTCCTGAAAATGCAGACTGCATGTAAAGGCGCTCTAAGAGTCCAGTGAATTCGAATTATGTTGTCAAATACTTTCAACAAATATTTTTAAGTGGCTCATTTTTTTTGTGAAAGACCTGAAAATATGAACGATCGTGTACCTCATGTTACACACGCCCTCAAAATGAAAGGCGGAATATTTTGTCTTTCCTTCATTGACTTATAAACAAGGTCTCCTGAGCTGTACGGAGGGTGATTGTTCTTATCGCCAACAAATTGCCCCTTTAACCTTTTCCTCCAACCATCTTTCATTGAATATTTCAAGGTTTACTTCACATAACTTTGTTGACAGGCGTGATTTAGCCGCTTTGATCAGTGTCTAACAGTAATGAGGCCTTGCTGGCTGCAGACGAATCACATTCACTTAGGTGTGAAGTGTGTTCAAAGTGAGCATTGCGAGCCGGTCATACAGCCGGTCCTACGTAGTTGATGAGCTCTAATTGTGGCACAACTTTTACTAGAAAGCCGAGAAACTTCGTAGTCAACTTTCCATTTGCTGACCTCTCAGAGATTTCCATGCAACAAAGATATGTTGCAATTGAGCGAAATGTCTCCTGTAGTGAAACCCTCTGCATAAAAATAAAGGCAACTTGCCCACATCTGTGTGAATAATTGATGGCAGATTATACTTTTGATAGATGGATGTTGTTCCTTTTTTTCCTCCACTCACCAGTGGATGTTGAAAGAAAGCCAATGAAAATGGATGATAAATCTCAGCTTGTTCACTCTTCTACCCGTGTGCCACATTGGACGTTGCAGTCTCCTTTCAGCAGCAGGAGTTACACATGCTTGTAGGGGCTAATTGCACACACACTGGAGGTGGGAGCAGCATGACATTTTTCCACATGTTTTCATTACAGCTACAGGGATGTAACGCTGTTTTTGTTTTTTGTAGTGGTAGCCTACCTGTAGCGAGCAAGCAAATCAGCTCAAGGGCATCAATCTGCCAGCGCTAGGGTAAAGTAAATTTGTTGACCATTCAGATTATGACCAAACACCTGCAAAACTCATCGCAGTCCTCCAAGCCTCGGAGACGTGCGCCGTTAAAAGATGTTTGCATGTAACTGAGAGACGAGTGTGGTCGTCATTACTCCCACTAAACATCAAATGAACGGCTCAGACATGTGACCAGAGGCAACCACATCAAACATCCAGTGAGCTCGGTTTTTATTTTTGCATTGTCTCTGTTCTGGAGAAGGTTTTAGATGTTCTGGAGAAAGTTTTAGATGTTCTGGAGAAGGTTTTAGATGTTCCGGAGGAAGTTTTAGTTGTTCTGGTGAAGGTTTTGAAGGTTCTGGAGGAAGTTTTAGAGGTTCTGGGGGAAGTTTTACAGGTTCTGGGGGAAGTTTTACAGGTTCTGGATAAGGTTTAAAGGTTCAGGAGGAAGTTGTACAGGTTCTGGAGAAGGTTTTAAAGGTTCTGGAGCAAGTTTAGGGGTTCTGGAGAAGGTTTTAAAGGTTCTGGAGCAAGTTTAGGGGTTCTGGAGAAGGTTTTAGAGATTAAAAAAGGACTGGAAAAGAGCCTTTTCATACTTTTTAATTTGTTATTCAGCTGAATTATATTTAAAGTTCAAGGAAATCCACTGTTCAAAAGACTGTTTAAAAAAAAGTTCACTGAATGCATTTCTGAAGTTAGATAATCGTGATCTCAATATTGACAAAAAATTGTGATGATCATTTCTGCCATGATCGAGCAGCCGCACTGCAAGGATTTTGCTGTGGCCTTGATGGAAGACACTGAACATAATAAAGCGGTGATAGGAAACTGAAATGAATAAACATAATGCAAGTGAAAGATGAGGTTTGTTAAACCCTCTTCAGGAATGGATGTTTCTCAGACAAAACCAGATAGCCCTGACGAAACTCAAAATGACCAAATCCTCAGTAAACACAGTTTGAAGTTCTTCTTGAAAATAACTAGAAATCGCAGACAACTCCAGTGAGCGTGCTGGGCAGAACAGAAAACGTATAAAAAATAGTTTGTACAAAGGTCAACCTTGCAAAAACCTAGAGAGGCGTTCTGCATTGTTACATAGTGGATATTTGTGTATCACCGCTCAGCTGCCTAGCTCCCAAAAAAATCCCACATGAATATTGATATCAAATTATGTGTGAGTTGAGCTTTAACTACTTCCCCAAAAACATCTTTAAAGGAGGATTATGAGAGATGGCGTAAAGGTTCATTCTTCAAAAAAATGTTTGAAAGGCTCATCAAAATCCTAACTGATGTTTCTTTGGTGGTTATCCTTCTCGGTTTCATCATCTAAAAGAGTGTTTTTTTACAAAAGAAAAATGTAAATAAGACCACATCGCCTGCGGCAAAGTGGGAAAAAATACAACAAAACAAATATTTAGATGTGCCAACTTTCTTGCAATGTTTCACTAAGGCAGGATGGAAGTTATCAGAGGTCGGGGTGGTTAGTATATGATAATCACCCCTCGTATTAGGCCTGAATATAAAAGAAAGAACGTTAAAAGGCCCAGGATGTGATGATGTGAAAAAAGAAAATACTATACTAAAGGTAATGAAATCGAGTGTCCTCTACGCTCCTCTATTTAACCGCGTCTACTGGTTGTCGCTCGCTTGTTGGTTCAAGGTATTTGGGGAAAAGTTAAGCCATTCCTTTTTTTCATATGTAAAAAGAAATAAGCACCAATTCTGTTTGGAATATTCATCCAAGTCCACACTCTGAGTGTTGATATTACCGTGTGGCCAGAAAAACTGATTTGTACATCAGAATTGTCTTATATCTGCCGATATCGTTCCGGCCTCCACTAAAATGTCATCTCTTAATTAGAGATGACATTTTAAAGCTATTTCCTTGTTGTGCTCCTCTGCACTGCAGGGGTCAATAACTTTCACTTTGAGTCCAACACTGGTGCTTTAGTGGAACTGCTGCTTGCTTAGTGTTCACGCAACTTTTGAAAAGTGTGAGAAAAGAGTGTTTTGTTCTTGTTTTTATTTTTCAAGTTTGGAACACGCTGACATTTGCTAATGACAATATTTGACATATCTCAGGTCTAACAAGCCAATTAAAACATGAGAACTGATGTAAAGAAACAGAGACTCTCCAGCAGTCTGGATAAAAGTGCTCGAGTCCATTCAGTCCAACACCGAGTAAAAATGCCTTTGAGTTCAACACAAGACCAAGACCTTCAAAAGGTGGTCTTGAGACCGGAGTTTTAACCAAGGTGAAACACACCAAAGTGTAGAAAGCTACGGTGGGACACACGTAAACATCAGAGCAGCCAAAGTGAAAAATGACAGGTGACTGTAAGAGTTTATTAGTCGATTTAAGTCAAACATTGGAGGTTTTAAATACAAATGCTGCACTGAGGCTCACAGACAGAGTGCCGGGGCACGGACCAATCACAGCCCTCGTAGATTTTTTGACATGTAAGTCGCACCTGACGATAATTCGCAGGAGCAGCCAAACTATCAAAAAAAGTGCAATTTATAGTCCAGAAAATGCGGTATGCATTTATTCAAATGCCCTCTTAGTTTGTACAATGGATGTCTTTTAAATGGGTAGAAAAGGGTGCTGCTGG
>CAESWR010001773.1:22134-40569 GCA_903171835.1 Mullus surmuletus
TTTCCGGTCTTTGTGTTTGTGCAGAGGCCGCAGTAATGAAAGAGCATGTCTGCTTAAAAGGACTGCGCACAGACGGGATTTTGTGTTGGGTTTCTCAGTCCTCTCGTGGGCCAGTCACATGTTACCTTTGTTGAATAATAACTATATTAAAATAGTCTTTAACACTGAGTTTTGGTGTCATTCTAGCTTCTCAAATTCACAACATGAGTGCAAAGGTCTCAGAGGTCTTTGATAGTGTCACGTCAATTTTTAGACACAGGAACCTATGACCAGTACATGAAATGTTTACAACAGGAAGTCAGCAATCATATACTGTAAAAGGTCAAAAGCTGGCTAAGATAAGGTGACCAAACATCCAAAATTTCCAGGGACAGTCCCCATTTTGGATGAAACTGTCCCTGGTTAAAGCTGTCCCCGAATATGTCCCCGAATTCAGCGTTTTATGATTGAGAAAAAAAATAAATAATGTTGACTAGAACAATGGTTATTACAGGAGCCGGGTAGGAAGCGCGACTGAGCATGTTGCGCACTTCTTACGGTAGCCGGGTCTGAAGCAGAAAGCATGAGGGAGCGTGTTGCGCACAGACTAGGGTGACCGTTATTATGGTAGCCGGTTGCGCGCTGCCTTCAGAGAAGAAGAGTCACAGTTATCATCTGTAACTGTCCCAATTTCGTCATTTTCATTTTTATCTCAGAGCTGGAAAGGTCCCCGGATTTCATTTCAGAAAACTGGTCACCTTAGTCTGTGATATGACGGAACCACGAGGTGTCACCTTGAGCAGCAGCATTTCAGACCAAGCAAAGGGGAGGATCTCACCACGCAGCCTTAGCATCTGGCAGGGCTCTCCACGCCAAGCCTATATTGACTCTTGGCTTCTGTCTCTTTGTTTGAACTTCTTTGGTAATGGAACCTGTTTTCTTGGTTGGAACAGACTTTGCAGAGTCCGTGTGTGTTACAGCTACACGGAGCTACGCAGGTATAAAATAATAAATAGAAAGAAATGCATAGAATAAAAAATGTTTGTATAGAATTGGACATTATCTGATGCCACAGCGCAGCCTTGATGGCCCTTTTTTATCTATAAAATGGCCGTGTTCTTGTGTAGAGGGAAAAAATAAGTCATTTTTACTTTTGCGAACTCAGAATGACATTTTGCATTGTTTAACTTTGCTTGAACCAAAATCAAACCATGAAAGGAGATCACCCACGAGGACTGAAAGAGTCCTAAAACTGGTTCATAAATAGTAAAAATGGAAGACGCGCAGCAAAAAATTGCTTGTGGCATGCTCTCAAAAGACGGGCAAAAATAATTAACTTAGACCGTCTGTTGAGCTACATGGGGTCGGCACGGCATCTCTGTCTTGTTTAGCAATGATCAACATCATGAGTGGAATTTCAACTGACTGTTAAGTTGTTAGCCTTGTAATGTCATGTCAACAAACTCAGTGTTTGCATCAAAAGCTGCGTGTTTATTGCAGAAACCAACCTTGGTGAATAAAAGACATTGTGGAGTTCCTTGGTCCGGTACAAAAGCAGTTTGCCGCCATCATTTTGTTGTTCTTATTATTTTGGTTAAGTCAAAGGACGTCTGGAGGAGAAAGATGCTTCGACAGCCTCAAACTCTTTCAAAAATTTCTCATGTCAGAACCAAAGGTGGCTCTTCTGCTTGTGATACTACGATCCAGCGCAAGAGACCTTTTGCTCCGTCTCTTCCATTCTGTTGTTTCACGTTGTGCCCTCTATCCAAATTATCTGAAAACAGCCTGTAACTTTTCTCTTTTAGCAGCGCTGTGGTTGGGAATTTAGCTCAACAGCAGTTGTTTTTGTATCCTGCGTATCAGTGGGCATCATTTAGTGTCAGCCAGCAGGAGAAAGTTTAACAGTTGAAGATGAAGACAGGCTCGACAAATGTAATATTGCTCAGAGGGACCCTGATGCACACCAGTGTGTTTAAGTGACCAGAATGGAAAGTGTCTCATTATCATCTTTCTGTTTAATTTTGTTGTTGTTGTTTTTTATATTCTGCAGGTTTAATTTTGTGTGATCCTTGTTTGACATGAAGTCCTCGTTTGACTCTGAGTCACCTGGCTATTTGAATAAAAGCAGGGATATTTTTGGGCTTGAGATGCAGAGACCTGATGCCACGAGGCTGTCCTGCAGTGCCGCATGTTTCTCTCACCACAGGTGGCGAAAGTAAACAAACATAAACTTGAACTAATGGATCTTTTGACATCATAATGAAGTTATGACCCTTTCTGATGGTCTGGACCACAATCTGGACTTGGTGCGTTGCGTCAAGGTTAACCTTTGGTATCCCATGTCGCAATGATGGTAACCTTTGATTGGGTTACCATGGTGATTTATGCAGCTCACAGGTTATGATGAAATCCTCTATGGGAGGTACAGGCTTCCTAAGAGGGACAGATATGCACAAATGTGTGCATAAAGTGTAATATTATTGTAAAACCACTGTGAAGTATTATCATTTATCAAAAATGATGCTCATACATGACATAACAAACTTCAGACACACATTTATGGAGCACAAATGTTACTATAGTGAGATCTACTCATGTTGTCATGGTGAGGGATTAACAATGTAACAGATTACTTTGCGCATTAACACAGTGTGTAACTTTCCCCCAGCATTCCTTGTGGTTCTTCGTCAGCTGCGAGTGTAACTTTTTACCTGAATATATCCTTGAATTCATCATATTGGCGCAGATCAATGGTCTGCCCCTCCTCTGAGAAATACTGTCGCCATCTCGCCTTGTTTTATCCATGTCTGCGATTGGTCGAATGCAGAAAATCCCTTTCATATGAGCGCACACAGAATGAGACAGAAAACCCTGCGTTCAGTTACCGGGTTGATAACCGGATTAGAGGTTCTGCTTATTGGGACTGTGGATGTCTGGATAAGTAAAGCCCGGAAAGAAGATACATCCCGACATGTTGGTCCAGGCCTCGTGGGATTGAAGAACTGCGGCCTGTTGTCACTTCTTTCCACCCAAGGCTGTCCATCCCCCGATATAACTATTGCATGCAGACACTTACATCATCCAAGTGTTTTCTATTTATTCTGTCTTCTAACCTCTTCAGCAGTTCTAGTGTAATGCAACATGACCAGTTG
Organism: Mullus surmuletus; assembly: GCA_903171835.1. Lineage (NCBI taxonomy): Eukaryota > Metazoa > Chordata > Actinopteri > Syngnathiformes > Mullidae > Mullus > Mullus surmuletus. Next base: position 25,266 of record CAESWR010001773.1, read on the forward strand.
TACTTGTGGGTAGCTTGCAGGAGTCACGCCATTGTGCAGTCTGCTTGTTTTGCACCATTTTACCCCTGCTTCTCCCATCCCAGCGGAGCTTCTAGTTAGAGTTCAGCTCACCCCAAAAGGCAAAACACCGGGCAACAGCGGCGGAGAAAGAGGGCAGAACAGTTGAGGGTGACAGCCAGGAGTCGATGAGTGAGAAGTGTTAATGATCAGGGGGCCTCCAGACAAGGAGGTGTGCAAGAACGGGAGGCGGTGGCTAGTGATGGAGGTGAGGGCGGCGAAGATGGCTAACTGTTTCAAAGGAGAGAAAAGTGCGGATCTGAGTTGAAGCTGAATGAGTGTAACCTTGCTCAAGGCTGCACAGTGGAGGACGCGTGGACAAATTTTGATGAGATTGTTACATTTAAAGTGAACCTAAAAGTCCATTGCAGATAAAGTACATTGTCCTTGTGTCTGAATGCTGCATGTGTCTGTTGAGCCCCTACAAGCCTTGAACATGAAAAAAACTAAAACCAAACTAAAAATGCGTTGACACCTCCTGTGTGGTGATATTGCTTATACCAGTGGAAGATGATTAGACCATTGTTTATTCAGAACTGGCCAAACACAGCATCACTTTGAAAGCTATAAACTACTGAGTGGCAGTAGATTTACAAAAACTACTGTCACAATGTGGTGAAAAGAAATGTTTTGTTTGCTAGTTACTTCAGACTAACTTGACTCTTTGTTTCATCATATCCACAAAACAATAATTGAAATCAACCCAATGGAACCCAATTATTCTGACAGAGAGCTGGATTGGATGACATTCACAGATACTGTACGTTAATATATGTGCACCACAATCCCACACTATACTCTAAATATAGAAACTGGCTTGGACTGGTCTTTGTTTAAAAAGAAAAGAAAAGCAAATCAGGCCAGTATTTCCTGTTAAATTTTGCAAACACAATTAGAACATAACACCCCTTTGTGGTAAGGATACACATTTTTAGACCCTCCAATGGCCAACACCTGGCCATTCAAACTATCTGCAGGTTGTCATGTTCTGTCAATATGTGTACTCTTTAAACCATTGCGGAAAAAGTCATAAAATAGCCCTCATTTTACATGTTTTTCCAAATCAACTAAAAGCACATGTATGTCTGAAAGGTTTCAAGAGTACATTTAATTATTATTTTTTTGAGTAGTTTGAGCTATTTTATTTATAGGCATGTCTTACACTTATGTATTTATGTGCGTGCATACCTTTAGCTGTGATGTGGATGTTCTATAAAAGGAACATTTCCAGAAGATGGTTTTAAGATTATATTTGTTAAGAGTTATGGTTTTGGAAAAATTGCAAACTACACTCATAGATCACTTTTTAACTATATTGGATTAAGATGGTAATATGGTTCCATGAAAATTATCATTCTGGCCGGGCACAATTTACAATGAGAAATGAGATGTGATATAAATTGATCTTTTTAAATAGTCTCAAATATATGGAATACTTAATCAATAGTATGAATTCCATGTGAATAAAAGTCATTTAATGAAGTCAAAAAGCATTGAGGTCATGAAAAAGAGAGCAAACTACCCACCAATCTGCAATTTGCCCTTGGCTTTAACCACAGTGCAGCTGTGATTCAGGGTTTTGTTGAACTGTATCACTTGTGTCAAATCTCAGATACCCCTTGACATGCAAACTGTAATTAGTTCCAAGATTAATCCACACAAGCCTGGTCAATGTGGCCCGTTCCCACGATGCTCATGAAATAAAGGCTGGTTCGGATAATCAAATAATAGGTGAATATCAATGAATGGACCAAATCACTGCTGTCCCAAGCTCCCTGATGCAATTATTTCCTATTCACATTAATTATTGCTAACAGATGACACTAACGACTTTGAGAGGAGACTGGTCATGGCAGCCCTGAAAATGATCAATGCCGTTTTAAATGAGGTCACAACACTTGACACCTTTGCTTCTCTCAAACTGGGAATTGTACCAGTGCAAACAACATCTCCTAAATTCCAGGGAAGAGTGTTGGCAGCTCTCTACATAAGGAGCCAATATTTCATGTAGCTAATAAATGAACCTATAAATCATGAAATTATAACATTTGTGTTCTCTTTTAACACAGGTTGATATTTCATACAGTTCATCTTGAGAGGTTGTTGTTGTTATGATGACATTTCTAAAGCGGGTGCGGTAATGTTTTTATTAATAGTTATCTCTGAAGTAAGACATTTATTATGACAAAGACGGACTATAGAGCGATAAAAACTGCAGTAATACTGATGATAAATGATGCAAACCTTAGATCAAACAAACAAAGTTAAATGATAAATGCATGAAATAATCATGAAATATTTATTTCTCAGATGAGGTATGATCTTTTTTCTAAAAGAAAAACTTAAAAATGAAGTCAGAGCTGTCGCATTCACTGTCTTTTCTTTACTGAAAATACGTTACTTTACGTGACCAACAGGAAATGCAGAATGTTAAGCAAATAAACATAAATCTGCAATGGCGTAACTGTGTTAAAACTATTATGGTACCACATTTGTAAAATAAAGAAAATAAATAAAAAACACTAACCAGTAGTTTTATAGTAGCCTATAGTATTTTAAGGAAACAGTCATTGCATTAATATGATGTTGTAATGACTCTCTTTGATGCAAAAAGATGGATTTTGATTTTATTGGTTCCACCTGCCTCTTTCAGGTCTATGTGGCTGCACATCACATTCTGACATACAGCAGGTTGACTTGAGATTTTGACACAAGCAGAGTTGTAGTCGGTTTGCTATTCATCTGCTTCGACATTTGCGAATGTTCATAAACAAAAAACTGTTTTAGGATTTGATACATGGATTTGATATTGGATACTGAAATCTTGTCAAAAGTTTTGACTGGGACCTTAAAAGATGCCAAAACACAAATGGATTAGTCAACAAATCGATCAATCAATCAATGGATAAATGGCAGCTTGGTTAATATTATGGGGAATTGCTTCTGTCGACATGAACAAGTGAGTCTAATTCATTCTAAAATGTATGTGATCAATCATAAAGTGAATGATTTTCACCTTTGTCCAAGCATTAACTGAACACATATTCAGGCAAGTGACATTGGTTATACATCTTCCTCCAACCCTACACCATTTAATAAAGACATCCACAATGTTGTTATTATTCCTTTGACAGCAAATCTTTTTTGTTGTGTTTCGAATCATACCAAAATAATTCCAAAAGATTCAAGCGAAACAGAATTCGGAACGCTATGTTAGCGATATTGAGTTGGATTTCTTTTGTGCATTTTGATCGACCCAAAAGCATCGTCACTCTCTCGCACTTGTTCGCCGCTTTGCAGTTATGCATGAAACATGGATGATGAGCAGAAGTGCTCCGTGCTCAGTGCTAAGTCGTATCAAAATAGGGGCAGCGCTCGACAATAGCTCTCATTAGTGACAAAAAAAGTAATCATCGTGTACCTGCAAGCCCCGATACACATGATCACATTGTATTTTCAAACATGAAGCCTAGGAGACAGGAACCCAGAAACTCTTAAGTAGTGGAGTGGAAAATGTCACTTCATTCTTCAATTAGCCTCGGAATGGAGAGAGAGACATCCATGTATCCAGAATATCGATTTGTAGATATCTGTGACAGAAACTAAATTATCGCCATGAGGCATTCTCATTCTTTGTGTGTATCCGTGTTGAAAACCTAATGTCAGTGGGATGGATCAACTGAGACTGAGTTCATTGATTTAAATGAAAGCCTTGATTACAATATTTGTCTAGGTTGATCAATTATTGCTTGTTTTTATTGTGCAAATGTCTCTTTTATTACTGTACTGTATTACTCGCTTGTAATGACGGTTTGGTTTTGTCACATCTAGCACTGTGTAATTATTGTATGCCAATCATATCTTTTTCTGTGGATTCTTTCATTGATTAAATGATTGATTATTTTCCAGGAGGTCCAAAGGAATGGAAAAGCTGGTGTCCCTGCAGGGCGGTGGCCCAGCCTGCTGAGTCTAACCTGCCCGCGCAGTAGTGGTAGCGGCAGCAGCAGTGAACTTTCTCTATCCAGCGCTTGCAGTGAGTACTCCAGCGGCTCCCACACTTGGGCGGAAGGACGTGGGCTGTCCAAGCAGGTGCGTTTATTTTTTCATCAATAGATTCAATTGTGTGTAACATTTGAGATACATTTCTACACTTCATTTATTTAATATGAACATCTTTTGTAATGTACAGTGTGCCACAAGCAGGGACAAAAGGATGAGCATGGGTTCTAATAGTTCAGCAACCACTGAGCAACCGGACTTGGGGTGGAAGGAGGGACACATCTTGAAAGGCCTGAAGCGTCTCCAAATGTCCAACTCGAAAGAAACATCCTCACTTCCATCTGTACCACAATGCAAAGACTGCATGACCTCCAATGAGGGCATTTACTCCTTCGGTGTCAAGTCAGGCCTACAAAGGACTACAGCCCAGGAAACCACCACAGCAAACAAATCTTTCAAGGCAGAACCACAGATTTCTGCCGTAGACTCTGATGATACTAATGCAGATTCACCTAACTTACAAAGTAGGGAATCAGTTGACAACCAAACAAGACAGCTTCTTTCTTTGGAGAAACTGGATATCGCCAGGGGCGATGACAACTACTTTCAAGAAGACTCTGCAAAACCTGCAGGGAACTCGGGCATTTTCCCCTCACCTGTAACAGATAACTTCTTATTTTTGGAGGGCCCCACTGTAAAACTTGGTGTGAGTCCAACAGATAGCCTTACACATCTGGAAGAAAAGAATAAAAACTCTCTTGAAAAGCAGAAGCAATCTGGCAAAATGTTAAGTGACAGGAACAATAACCAGGAAAGGTCTACTGACCGTAAATCCAGACTTGATCATGTCAAAAGACAACAGGGTAGACTTGCGGTTAAGCAAGTGGAAGCGGGGACAAGCGATGTCAACTTGGCACTTCAGCACACCGCAACAAGAGCTCTGAGCTGCGTGAGCGAAGCCAGGCAGCGCAGCTCCTCAGTCGAAGTCCTTCAATGCAAAGATCAATCGAACAAGGATCATGTCATCTCGAAATCTCCACAGAAGAAGCTGAAGCCACAGCCTTGCGAGTCAGCGAGGAAGGCTTTCATTCTGCGGAGCAAGAGTGCAGATGCAGGACCAGATCAGCACAAGCATGTTCACTCTCCTCTACACCAAAAACTCATGAAGAGTCACAGACCCAAAGAACACTCCAACCCTCCTGGCCACAGTGTTCCAAACAAAAGATCGGATTTCAGTAAAATACATGGCACAAGCAACGGAATTTTATCTAAAGTTGAAAAAGACGACGATATCGAAACAACTAATTCGAAGTCTCTTGAGCGTGTACAACAGCCATCTCCTCTTGCTTCCCCAGTGAAACAATCAAAGGCAGTTAAAGCTTCAGGGTCCACTGATTCCGCGAAGAGCCCCATAAAATCACTGCAAATCACTAGACCTCAGTCCAACAACAACTCTGTGGAAGAGTGTGTCTATGACAACTTACCATGCTCTCCACGGAAAAGGCAGCAAGAACAACATGGTGATGCATCTCCTTCTGAGCTGAGGTCTCCATCGCCGCCGCCACCCCCGGGTCGAACTACTTCTCTTCTCCTCAGAAGCAGTTGCGACTCCTTACCAAAAGCTCAAAAATCTGCAAGCCAACCACAAAGCTCTACTACAGGAAGCACCACCAAGAGTGTTACAAACACATCAAAAGACAGTCAACACCCCATCCCACAAGTGGATTCTGAAAGTATGAAGCCGATGAAAGATGTCCCTGCAATGGCGTATTCTTCAAGGACACAACCCATTCCAGTTCAAGAGTCCCGCGATTCTGACTCAGTCCACATGTCCCACATCCACACTTCCTCTGTCCTGCCAAACCAGAGCATATTGCAGAGATCTCAGCAGAGCATCAGTGAGCCAAAACTCTCAGAGGTCATGACTCAGACATATTCTAATGTCTACTACCATGGCATTGCCAATAATTCTCAGAGCTCCACCTCCAGAGCTGTTAAAATGGCTCTGCCCTTGAATGCTAGATCTCACGAGGCAATCGCTGGACAGGAGTCGAGTACGTTCCTTGTTTTAGGAAGACAGAACAAGGACGAGATGAACTCTACGGGAAAAGGCGGACAAAACTTCCAGACCTTCACTTGTGATGCCCAGAAGTTACATGAGTGTGGCCCCCACGACAAAGTCCGCAGGAAGATCGAGACGCGCTGTAACTCGCTGGATTCTGAACCCTCAGTTCAAGCTGTAGCGTCGGACAGTTGTGTGATGTTAGACTGGGGATTTGACGAGGAAGGTTGGCTGTTTAAACGGTCAGTGTCCGTGTCAACCAGACCCCCTCTTAAGCCAGTGATGGGAATGAATGGGGCAAAGGCTCGAAGCCAGAGCTTTGGCGCCCGCTACATGGACAGACCAAGCTTCAACAGATCGGGAAAGGTCCGCACACAAATCAAAACACACTCGGGGAGCTCCTTGAACTCTCTTGGCGACGTGCTTCCTGGCAGCATGAGCTGCTCCAGCAGCTATCACTGTCCAATGAATCGATCCCTTTTGAACAATTTCTTGATTGAGGAGGGCTTAACAACTCCCTCTCTTTTGGGGTCCTCCAGCGAAAGACTTCAAAGTCTTAAACTCCAACGGGAGCAGGCCAGGCGCCTCCAGATTGAGCAACAGTTCTCGAGCGCTTTTGGTGAGCCGGTTTCTGAGGAACCAGAGAGGCAAAGTACCATAACCACAATCGAGGAGAAGGTGATGCTCGGCATAGAGGAGAATTTGCATAAGTCTCAAGAGCAGGAGAGAAGCGTCGAGGTGAAGCAGAAACCTGGCTCAAGCTTGGCAAACTGGTTCGGCTTTCGTAAAAGTAAGCTTCCCGGGCCAAGTAGTAAAAAGACGGATGCACCCAAAGTGAAGGAGGACAAGAGGGACCAAAAGATAACATCACTACTGGGGGGAAAGCAAACTAAGACTGATAAAAAGCGGGACCGGAGAAAAAGTGATGGAAAGGATTGGTAAGAAATTAATATACATTTTACTTTGTCATGTGTTGATTTATGACCCGTCGACACAAAGAACTATAACTATAAAGATAACTTTAACAATAGCGACAGCAGCATCCACACCTTCCACGATAACGCTGTGTTGCTAGGTTACGCCGAGCATGTCCTGCACGCACTAGTCGGCAGGGAAGCAGATTGAAACATCTAATCTCTATTAATAAAACATCACTTATCCCAAGGGAGAGACAGATCGCATTCCAGATGTCCTTCTTCTTGGTCACATCTTTATAAAGTTGATTACTTTTATCGAAGAGGGGTACATATTTTTAAAATTCCCAGATGAGCTTCTCGCCTACATCATCCACCATGTTGAATGAGTCTGTGAGTGACACAGTGACCTGTTAAACGTCACAATTTTGATTTGCTGTCAGTATTTTTTCATTAAATCGCTCTGAAACTGATCCAAATGATATTGTCCTCGACTATTGTTGTCATTATAGTTGTGGTGTGAACTCTGCCATCCACTTAAGTTAGAAAGATTTTATATATTCATTGTTATCTTTATAGTTATAGTTGTTGGTGTGGAGGGCCCTTTAGACTTTAGACTATTGTGCATATGTGACAACTTCAGTACATCATACTAACAGAAAAAGATTCCTTGCTTCCGTTTTACCAAAAGGCACAGGCATCACACTCTTCACACAATCACACCTATGATAATTCATCAGTCAAAAGACGCAGGGCATGTTCAATCCATATCGGGGGATTCCAGGGTGTAGTGGTCCGATGATAAACTGCTTTCTTTCAGCTCTGTGGGGAGGAGAGAGTCTCACGATGCGGTGCGCGCGTGCATCTCAATGCCATGCCCAGGGATGTCTCTGAATGAAATACAAGGACATACTGACATCATCGGCGACCCACAGGTAGATTAAATCTTTATCCAATGCAGGTGGTTTGAGGTTTAATCACAAATGTCTTTATACAAAGACATTTGGGGGATGGGGGATTTAATTTTTCTTTTCTACCCTGTCAAATTAGTATCATTAGAATATTTGCAAGCTTAATATTGACTGACAGCCCTGCTCAAAATGCAAGAAAGACGTAAATGAAAATGGCTGAGAACCTGGAAAGACCCTCCAAGATGTACAACTTTAACAACTTGTAGCATATGTATTTTTGGATAATTTTACAAAGATGCTATTACTTACTGTTTCATCATTCAGTCTTTCATTACTGAGCTGAGTTTTAAAGTTGTGTCAGTTGCTTCAAAGTCATCCCCATCATGCGTGTGTGTACGGTACCTATTCATGATGTAGATTATCAAGACTAACATTTGGCGCTGTGTGTGTGCAGAAGTGAAAGGACAAGAGGGTAATTTGTTGTTTTTTTTTCCTTCTTCAAAAACACTATGGTGCAGATTATGAACCGCAGAACGGAGGGTGAAAACGGATCAACAGCGAAGAGCCCCAACCAGGATGCAGTAATAGGTCAGATTTTCTACCCTGTTTAGTCGTTCAGTCCATTATATCTTAGTGTCAAGTTGTAATGGATTCCTCTCAAAACATCATGGTTCCTGAAAAAAAAAACAGTAATTTCGCAATTGAAGCGGTGTCCTTTAAGCAAACTCTGCTCAAGGTTTTATCTGTGCTTGCCATTTTACAGTGTGCAGACAGAAGTGAAGACCAAATATGACTAATATCTGTAAGTCATAAATATGATTAACATGCCGAAAAACAACTGAAAAAACATGCAAAATGCCTAATTTTGTGCGTGCGTGCTTTTTTATCCCATTGTTTTGTTAAATTGTATGTGTTCTACCTTTTGCATTTCTATGTTGTTATCAGTGGAAACCTTAAATCTGGATGAATTGGACCCATTTCACAGTTTTACTTCATGCACAGTTCACCCTTAATGGTGATATTTTATGAAGGCTGCCCTGCTCATCTGCACAGATCCATGCAAAGTACATTTGCATGCATAGATTCATCCAGCTTCATATTGATGAACCTTTTAAGCTTGGTTGAAATAATGAAGCAATGCAGAATTCACTTCTGGTTTTTTCGTGTGTGGTGATGAAGAAGAGACAAATTCAGAACCAGATTCACCAAGTGCAAATTAATTTTTAGCATGTGCCAGGGGGTCATTCTTCTTGTGTAACTTAGCAATTAGATCAGATAGCTTGATCAGGTAAGATCTAATTGCAGTGAAAAGGGATAGTTGTATTGAGGGAAAATAATGCAGCAAGTCTTCGGGCCTGTCCTCAGGCATTCAGTGATGCTGTCTCATGCTGCTGCCACTATTGGTGTTGTTATTTGGGTGTATTTAGGTCAGTCACATTTTGGAAGTGATTATCAGGACTAATTTGCCTATTTCGATTGGTTTGATTAACCTCCGAGCTCATTTGAGTTAGCAAAAATTGAGTTTTCGCACAACAGTTTGGGTCCCTCTCTGATTGAGTTCAAAGTTTTGAATGTGGAAAATATCGAAAACCCACATCCAGATGGGGTTTGGCTTCAATTGGCGCTAAATGACCGAAATATTGATGTAATAGTTTCAACTTTTCACCCCCGCCCAATTGGCTGGCAGTCCAGTTAAGAAGACAAAATGGGCAGGCAAGACGAGTAAAAACTTTCTTTGGTCCTTATTTCACTCACTAATCATTATACCAGGTAAAGAACTTTTGAGAAACTATGCTGTAATCGCATTTGCTTGTGCGACATAAGGCGCCGAAAAACATCACACGTGTCCGATACGGACGGACGGCTGCCCTCGGGGGTTAATCACCTCATTAAAATTTCAGCACTGCATCAGCTAAGTAGCGTTCATCCCAGTCACCACCGAGTGAATTAACTTTGCCTTCAGCTGTGAACTGAATAGATTTATACAACCCAGACTGGTCAGCCCTCGTGTTGAGTTGATTGTAATTTAGGTTTGGATGCATTAAGATAAAGTGAGACAAACAAATGTGAAAAAATGAAATGAAAATTCTTCCTCCTACTTCGATCCAATAATTTCTGCTAATTTTCCTGTGTTACGGTCAAGTATCAATGATTATTTTAACTCACAAAGGAACAATGACTCGCAGACCAGATAGGAGGCACAAAGTTGTGCCAAAATAGGTCTCCGGAAAATGTCCTCTGCATATATACAATCAATGTCTTGACCTTTTAATTCTTCTTCTCATAATATCGTGTAATTTCAGACGATGCCTTCTTTTCTGAAAATATAATGTCCTCACACTCCCTTTTTCTGCCGGTGTTCAGTGTTTTTCCATACATGCCCTCGAGTAACCTCTACTTAGAGTCATGCGCTGCTAATTAACCAGAGTTGGTTGTCATGTAGGCACCGGTGAGTGTAAAATATTGAAATAAAACAAAAGTCACGCTTGGAGTCGAGCTGCGGTCGGATGTGAGGGGAACAGAAAAAAGAAACCTCAGCACCCGTGTTAGAGGCTTGTTGAAACAAATCAATCCTCAGCCTCTGCGATTCTGTCTTTCACGGAAACACTGTCACAGCAGTTCTCGTTAACTTCCAACTGAAGACCAAACTAATCAATAACGTTTCTCCTCCATGCCTCCTCAATTCATCTACTTGTTATTCGTCCATCCAAACAGAAAAATAGTTCTTCATCTTTATTACTTTGATTGAGGACACGCTAATTGCTGGATTAACTCTGAGCATAATAAAGTTTGCGAGGCTGAGGTCACGGCTAATCCGGTTTGATTCTGGCAACGCTTGTTTCATGTATGTAAATGAATGCATTAGTCGTAACATGTTTACATGCGTTGCCGTTTGATTATAAAAACGCCAGTTTTTGGAAACTCCATTAATTTGAGCACTCTGAGTAAAAAAACGAGATGAAAAGGGAAATTCACAGGAACCCAGAGGAGGGGTGCGAAGTCTCGTGTGTGTTTGCCTTAATTAATAAAGGGGAGCAGCTGTTGCCTCTGCTCCAGTGTGTGTTATTGCCTACAGGTTCCTGCTGGAGGCTACATATTAAAACATGCGGCTGCATGACAACATCTCGAGGAAATCTTGTCTGATTCGAAGCTCGGCGAACAAACGGCTGCTGTGATATAATCTCGTTTTTCTAGGTTTCCACTGATCCGCCAGGAAAGAAGGATTTGCGGGGGGGAAAAAAAACAACTCACAAAACTGAAGCCTTTGTTGTTGTTTAAATAAGCTCTTTTAGCATTTAAAGGATGGATTTTAGATCAGAATACAGCCTTTTTTTTGATGTATTGATTCTTTAAATAACTTGGTCTGCTCTCCAGTTATGATCTTTTCAAATAAAATGCACACAATGTCTCTGCATTTTAATTTGAGGTTCATTTCACATGCATTTTCATTCCCATCATGATCAACGCATGCAGGTCATCACACGGGCATCGAGAACACCATCTGTGACATGAAGCGGTGGTTCAAGTGAGCGTGATTTGCATCCGCCGAATCCTCCTCCGAGGCGGTCGGTTTTCCGTGTTGTATCTGCCACCAAAAAGCTCTCACTCTCCTCACACTTACAGTTAATGTAATTGCAATGCACGACATGATATTTCAGGGGTTCTGTTCCTCAGAGGAATCGATAATCAAGTAGGAGAAGAAAGAAGTGATTTCAAACGTAGCCAAAGAGAGCTGTAGGATCAGCTGCTTAAAGCTCCGACAAACAAACAATAAAGATAATGTGGCTGGAATAACAATGAGCCTGGGAGGAAAAAATCCAATAAGGGCGCGTTATTATTAATTTGTATGGTTTGGATGGTAGAGACCACCTCACTGATTTACACTTGTAATTTTTCTTTAGCAGCTTTATGCAGGAGACAAATAGATTCTCCGGGTAGAAGAACTCCACACAGATTTATTTGAATCGGACACAATGAACAAAATCCGACACATAGAACGTGTATTTTAGAATCCCCCCCGCCCCCCCCCCCCGACTGCCACTTCAACCCTGTTTGCATCATTTATGTTTGTGCTCCCGATGTTTCTTCCAGCATGAGCCACTTCAAAGTGTTCTCCCTGTGCTGCAGGCTCTGGCTGCAAGATGCGAACGTTGGACAGTGGAATTGGGACCATCCCCCTACCCGAGTCCTGTTCCTTCTTCTCCTCCATCCTGCACTTCCTCCCCAAATCCTCGTCCACCCCCGAACAGTCCCTCAGTCCCCCCAGTGTCCCCGGCTCCTCCAGCGAGGAGGTGTCCCCTTCCCCATTGCCCCGATGGAGGATACCCTCCGGCTTTAAGGACGGAGGCCGCGCAGGGGTGCCCAGCTCCCTGTCCGACTCCTCCATGACCTCCATGACCCGTGTCCAGTCAGTGCCTTTCCCCACTGTGGCCTTCCTCCAGCCCATCCAACCCCAGTCCCAACCCATTGTGACGTCTGCCAGTGTGTGTGATACCCAGAGCAGGCTGCCCAGAGCACCAAAAGGTACAGTAACGCCGCCGAACCTCCAGCTAGAAGTCTGACTTTTAGATTATTGTTGGCGGTTTGGAGGTCTCCCAAGAACATCAAGTCTTTTTTTCAGTAACACTTTATTTTAATATAACGTGACCATATTCTACCTTGCTTAGCCACTAAGCCATCAATAACCTTTCCCTCAATAACCTCTGAATTACTGCTTATTAATAGTACATAAGGAAGTTGTTGTCCAGTTCATTTCTTCAATTTTGTTTATGAAAAGCTAGTTCATGTCGAGCAGTGTCGTTTTTTAAAATGATGTTTTATACACTGCACTGTTTTGTACAATGGACAGATCATCTTAGACTTTAAATTTTACTCTTTCGGCTTGAAGACTTTATTGATAACTTTTAAGTCACTTCATCGTCTTGGCCCAAATGACATCTTAGAATTATTAACCATATATGTGCCTGCTCACAACCTAAGGTCCTCAGTAACCTCCTGGCCGTCCCTAAATCAAAGTTAGGAACCACTGATAAGCAGTAATTCAGGGGTTATTGGGGGAAAAACCTTCAATTAATGGCTTCGTGGTTGAAGAATATGGCCACGCAGAATAAGGCATTGATAAGAACCTTATAATGAGTAACACAGAGCTGATTTGTCAGTAACTTGCATGCTAATGAACAAATAGTTACTGGCGAATAGGTGTAGCCTAAAATAAAGTGTTACCTGTTTAAACAAAGTTTTTCCTGTTTACTGTCGCACCTCCAGGAATGCTAAAGTGACAAATATGTCGATATAAGAAAAAAAAAAGGTAGACATCTGTTGTATCTATACTTACCGTGTGTAATTGCTGGGGAGAACCTCCATTTCCATTTGCCGTGGTAAGTCTTTTTTTGATGTGACAGCTGGGCACTTTGTGAATGTTCATAAATCACGGCAAATTGTCAGCCAATGCAAATGATAAATGGGATGTACGTATAAAGCTCTTGCTCTATCCAAATGGTGCTTACCGGGGTATGACATTTTCTCGTTTACCCGTTCACACGCTGATTGTGGAGCGGGTAGTGGTTCAGTGGAGACAACAAGATCCAACTAGTAACCTCTCTGATTAAGGCCTTGTTCACATAAATGCAGAAAACGGTGGTGTCCCCCGAGCTTTTTTGCACCTGTCGGGGAGTTTTCAGGGCTTCCACCGTTGATACAAAGCTACTCTGTTCTCCGATTAATCAAGCACAACCATATATGTACAATAGCCATTATCAGATATCGGCTCTTTCTGCGGAGGGAAACGCCTCCCCTCTGGAAGATTTGCTTCTCCGACAGACGTTTTTTGATGTGCGAATGGAATGGAATAGACTAGAATGCCTTTTATTGTCATTATACAATTGTAGGAGATTGGAGAGCTTCTCCCTTTCCAGCGCAGTTAAAGAAAGAAAGAAAAAACAAAAGTATGATTACAGGATAAAACCTTGGAGCAGTGTAAAGGCCTTTATATACAAATGGAGAAAGCAAACTCAATTTTATTATGTATTTGTGACAAATAAAGCACGAAACATTAAGAAATCTCCCTTGTTGTCTGGAAAAATGCCGACTGCATGTAAATGAGAAAAAATACCTGCTTTCAAAAAGATCCAGATGGGTATTAACAGGACCTATGAAGAGCTACTGAGACATGTTGCAGCCAAAGTGACCCCAGTGTATCGCTGGCCATTGGGACAGGGAACTCGCATAAGCTTTTGTTGTACAACCTTGAATTTCCCTTAATTCTGCCTCCTGAAGACGATAAATCTGATCCATTTTTCTGCTCTGATGTGACAAGGTGTTCGACCAGTGAACACTGAGCTCACTATTTTACCACAACTTTCTTCAAAACTGCATTTAGGAAGAGCGCAGAGAACACCGACAGCTACCCTGTCGTCCCACCGTGTAGGTTTTATACATAATGCATCCACGAAGCATCGCCAGCAGCTGCCGCAGTCGCTCTGGGTGCTCGCCGCCTTGCTGAGGGAAAGAGTGACTGCACGTATACATACATTAGCTGCGCACGACTCTTCCAAGAAAAATATATTCCTGCGCCCGCGGATGCAGCACTGTAAGGGTTCGGGTGTAAAGCTGTCACTCAAATCCGTCGCGAATCCCACCCGGGAGATTCAGGCAGATGTAGAAGTCACATTTTCATAAGAGCAAATAGATTTCATGAAGAGTCACGTTGTCGTCATTGAGGAGGCGTACTTGGAGGTGTGATGGAGCCTTTACTGTCGCAGCTTTCATGCAGCAGGACGCGGCATGCTCGGTATGCTAATCACACAGCAGCTGCCAGGAAAAAAACCCCCACTCATTTCCATCATCAGAATAAAAAAAACAAAAACATGGGGTTTGCGCTTTGTGTTTTAGCTTTTTAATGTTTTCAGAGTGGAGCCCTCGAGGGTTCGCGGGCCAACAGAGACACAAAATACGGCGACGCACTTTCAGAGGAGCAGGGAAATGTGCATATACACACACACACACATACGATCAGCCGTAAATATACAGAAAAGGGCTTTTCAGGGAAGCCAGTCCAAAAAAATTAATAGCTAACAGCCCACATTTTTTGAAAAGGGGGATTTTAGGAATCTAAAAAGCACTTATAGGGTTCTATAGCACTTAGAGGAAAAAAACTATCATTATAGTTACACTTAAACTGCTTCTAATAACACGAGATGTAGATCAGTGTGTGTTGTTGGTTCTGCTATCGTGTCTTGTCGTATCTTTCTTTACTCTGGGTTTTTGAGGTGAAGCGGTTTAAAGGCAGAATTACAAATGGGCCACCTTTCAAAAAAAATTCGACAGCTGCTCTGTTAGTGTCACTCAGATCTCCTGCCACC
>CAESWR010001773.1:41460-52060 GCA_903171835.1 Mullus surmuletus
AGTACCCCCTCACTCATACGTGTTGATGATTCCCCAAAAGTAGAACCTAACACAGCTGATTTCTACATGAAAATCAGTTTATTGCATCTCCTTAATTTGAACATTTAAAGGGATAGTTCAGATGTTTTTGACGTGAATGGAGACGTGAAGAGATCCTCACCATCAGTGTTGTTCATCAGCAGTGACTTTTCCCCCACTGCGTCCCGTGAGTGGAGTTCCAGCCCAGTTTCGGTGTTGCAGAAAGTAGTTCCGGCTAGTTGCCGGGGTCACGCAGATAAAGCGGTTCGCTTCAGGAAACAACATGCGTTCGAAAGAGTAAACCATTTGCATCACAAATTCTTGGCGATGACACAGTTACAGCGTGCAATCACCCGGTGCTTTTTTCCCTCCCTTCGTATCACTGTGCACCACCGCCTGTGAACGGTTGCGCATCTTTCCATCAGCTGCAAGCCTAAACCTGCCTTGGTTTAGGTTTGGCCTCTTTCCTGCGTTTCTCGGCGTGCTCCTCTCCCTCTCCTGAATCCAGAGCAACTGGACGTTTCAGCCATTATCCATATTTGCTTGCAGGTATGCGGCTGTTTTGATTTTGGCGCGGCTGTGCCACAGCTTATGTCTCCCTGGGAAAACCAGTTGTAGCGCACACATACCATTGTATTGACGGGTTTATGAAATGACTGAGAATATTTACTTATTATCTTTGGAATTAATTATTAAATGTTTCCATGTGCTTGCGTGGGAATCCCTGTTCCAGATGACCAAACATGATGCAGTGATGATATCACACTGACCTGCAACTTCGTTTCATTCAGTCAGAGGTCGAGTTTTCCTCTTGGAAATTTGATTTGGTGCCGGATTAGAATTTAGGACCTCAAAACCGATAGGTTGGGACGTGATGTTGCTGCGCATCATCGTGCAGGGCAGCAAATCTTTACAAACATCATTTCCCCTTTTCCTACTTTGGTCTAAGACACGGCGTCCGCGAAGCCCAGGACGGGTCAGGCTGAATTAACGTCGGACCACTTTCAGAAACATTCGAATTACCATAAAGTGTAACTCAATGTGCTCAATATTCAGAGATGCCGACCTCCCTGAACGCACGAGGGTGGTTATGGGAAGTTCAAAAACGAGAGAAAAGGGAAAAGCTGACCTTCAGTTGTCGTTTGATGCTTTTTGTTTTGTGTCTGTGAGCCGGCTTCACCAATTTATAGGAAATAGACAAAGGGTGCAAGTACCAAGCATTCACAAGTCATTTTTTTACTTTATATCTTAGTTTTTGGTGTTTTCCTTCAGGCACAGTTGTTTGTTTGTTTGTTTGTTTGTTTGCGTGTTGTTTCATATAGCCGATTGAGCATTTACTGCATGTCCTTGTTATCACATCTCAAAAACACACTCATTCACAACTGAGCTGCAAAAACATGTTGACATGTTAACTAGTCAAACATCAATCAAGGTCACTCGTTGAATCGTGCATATTATTGTATGCTACCTTTAACTTCAAAGTGTCTATTATGTGGCATTTCTGACCAGTTACACATATACCACATATACAAGTAAATAGTTGTGGAAATAACAATAAAACTGTCAATTATCTGCACTGGTGTTTTCCTCACAAGCAAACTAGTGGAAGAGTTTGTCTGTCCGTCACTCGCAGCACTTAACTAGTTAATTAGTATCTAAACCAGTGGCTTTAATTCACGTATGACGAGGTTAACATGGTAGAGTTTGTGCAGCTCACCAGTGAACTAGTTTGTGCTTTTGAGATGTGTATTAAACGCTTAATCAGCTTTCCAAAATCTAATGACCTCACTCGTGTGTGTTTCTTCCATTTCAGAGTTTTGTGAAGCTGAATGAATAAACCCGAAGTAAATCAAGCAATCAGTGGGAATCATTCCTTGGAGGATCAAGAATTCTGGTCTGGACTTTGGACTCTGTGTTTGTTATCGGGATGAAACATTCAGAGCTGGACGGCGAGCGGGCAGGCTTGGCGCCGCAGGCTCCACCCTGTGCTCAGAGGGCTGCTCAGGCCCAGATGAGCCTCCTGGCAGCCATTTTGGACTCTAACTGGTGTCTCGCCACCTCTAACTGTTACACGAAATCATGTCATGTTTATGTTTCGCAGTGGATTTCGAGGCTGTTTTACCTCAGCACCGCACAGCAACGCTTTAACCGAGCCGGCAGCTCTCGGGCTCCGGCGAGAAATGTAAGAGGGAACCAGAGACAAAGACGGTTACTGGTGTTTTCTTTTAATCCGGACACCGAGCAAATCCCACCAGTGAACCATTTTATGTGGCAAAAAAAGAAAAAATGCTCCCAGAGTAATTGTCAAATAGTGGGATGTTACAGCACAGACTGGAAGACATGAAATGTAAATAAAAAAAAGTCCTTTCCATAATGTCCGACACTGAGAATTTCAATCTTAGTCTGTCAATGAGAAAAACAAGCACTTTAAGGCTCGCCACACTCCAGAGGATTTTAAAGTCTTAGCCGATTTTATTACAGCAAACTGTGAGAACACACGCCTGCCGTTTGTAGTACTGATTTTTCAGGTAGTGATTCGGCGGCGGCGTGTCCACCTGCCTTCAAGCGATACATTACAAAATCTGACAAACACGTACGCGGGTCTCGAAACAATGAGTAGAGATCACTGTGAGAGATGTTGTTTAATGACGCCCCCTGTGCGGCCCACAAATATCTGCGGCTACATTTAAACGAAGTGCACCGACAGGCACGAGATCACGTGGCGCGGTGCTCTCAATCTCATGGAGTGGCAAAGTCCCGCCCCTTCCTGTAGAACCCAATGGGATCGATGAGATCGTAACAAATGAATGGGTTTGAATGGAATCATTTTCTGTTACCGGTCGTTATATGCCCTGCATTCCATGTAATGCTGTTTGTGGATTTAAATGATAATTTTGCATGTCAAGAGTTGGACTGTTTATTGTCTAATTGCTTAAGTTAACGGCTGTAGATAAAACACAATTCTAAAGGCGATATGTCGCGTATGTGATGTCACCTCATCGCCCTTTCCCTCTGCTTCAACTGAAACTCTCCACATGCCCCCATTTATAATGATTTTCACGTCTCGAGCGGGAAAAGGCGGTGAAGTGGAGCAGAGAGATCGCCATGTCTGTTTCAGAGTTCCACGTGCGGGCGGTGACATATATCATTCGCGTCGAGAGCAGCGAAGAGCTGCAGCTCACAAAGCGGACCCACATAAAACTTAACATCATCTAACTTCTTCGCGCTAAATTGTAGTCTTCTTTGCATGAAAAAAAAAATCTATATATATATCTTTAAAAACCATAAACAACATATGTGAAATCATGGCACAACTCAAACGGGACCAGAAAATAATTGTTATATCCTTATTGACTCTCATTTATAAAACAGAAGCGGCTCAGAAATCAAGAGGAAGGGTATTTGGTTGCTGGAGGAGGCCAATGAACCTACTGCCGTCTTACACCGAACCATTATTTGGATGGAGAGTCAGCCATGATGAGCCTGGAGTCAGGCCACGCCCCCCCTCCAGTCGTCGGGAGCAACAAATCGGGCACAGAATCTGGTTTAGAATCCTCTAGTATGTGGCCAGCCTTAGTCAGCGCACTATCACACTATGTGTACAGTCACGGTATTGGAGCAATTTATTCAAACAAAAAAGCACTTGTAACCACATACAGCACGTTGTTGGGAAACTGGAATCATTATCGTCACGTGATTTCAACATCCAGGATATCGATGAATGCCTGTTGAAATCGATCCGCAATCTCTGTCATTGCTTAATGTACATTTTGCAGCCATATTGGAAGTCTCGCGGGAGTTCTGCGCGGCGGTTTATCTCCAGCTGACGCGGTTTTCTACCCCGAAGCACTTCCTCTGTACAGCACTAACTACTGAGCTCGACACACCTGACTGAGTAATGTGACTCTTTACACTTGTTGCTTCTTTTTATCGTCGCAAATGTGAATAATTATCTGCATGCAGCCGACTTCGGGAAATGAAGATGCACTGGTATAAATCTGATCCATCATACTGAGGAGTTTCTGAGAGCTTGATGTACACTTTTCACTATTTATGACGCATATTCTGTCACTTTGTTAGGTCTTGAAGAAAGAAAAAAAAATCCCCTCCCAAAAAAAACCAAACATCCCTTTTGAGTCTGACTTCCCTGCCTGCAGTTTCTTCATATAGGTGCCGCCCTTTAACAGTAGCGAGTCTTTTTATTTCCACAGCTATGACATCAAGACAAGCGAGTTTTGCATGGAACCTTAGTCGTCAAGCACCCGGTAGGCACATTGTGGACATTGTCGTGCTAGCTCAGGGAAAATACACGTACTGTCTCTGATAGATGCTGTGGATTTAAAAGCTGAAAAAGAAAAAAAAACCTCAACGTTACCGTGTGCAACCGTTTTTATTGCGCTCAGCCAGCGCTCAGTTATGGTTCCACCACCGTTTACCTTCCCCTGTTGGTTTTCGTCTGAACATTGAACTGTGATGAATCCGTCTATCATTCGCTCATTTGTTTGTAAAACAAAATTAAATTATCATTATTAGTATTATTATTATTATTATTATTATTATTATTCTTTATTCCTTGAAAATGACTCAAATTTTGACCCCCTGAACATGCTCAAAAAGTCACAAAACGTTCCATTTACTTGAAAGTTGTACAAATTTCTTTGTTCTGGAAGGATTTACTTTGTGTTTGAAACAATGTTTTTTGTTTGCGAAGTTTTGGCGTGAAATTAACGCCATAAAAGTTTCCTTCCGATGCACGCACCTTGCAGCAGATGAAAGTATCCAAAGTGAATGAAATGCTCGAATTACCCTTCTTTTTTTTTTCATTTTCCAATTTTCCACAAAATCGGGAAAAAAAACGAGTCATAATCCATTTTTTTCATTTTAGTTCAGGAAACAAACACTGGAAAAAACACGTCGTCATTTTTAGAGATTTGGTTTTGTTTTGAAAAACAAGTGAGCGAATGATACCCAGATTGTGGCGTATCACCACGGTCGTTCAAACACACTCCCTCTCTATCAATTTATCTGTGTCCTTTATCGTGATGTTTTTGGTGTTATGAATGCATCCCAACATATTCCCTAGTTTTAACAGCTTTGCAATGTTGCCATTCCTCACGCTTTTATGTTTTTTTGTTTGTTCGTTTTTCTGCCAAAATGCATATTGCCAAACACCGCTCTGAACTAAACACACATACAGGAAATGAATGCAACTACCTTTTACATATGGTCATGGTGACTGGAGCCATAAATCTTTGAAGAGTTTACAGTTTGATGTAGAACTATGAAGCACTGTAGCATTTAGTCATCATCTTATATTTACCTCTTCTTTGACTCGTCGTTCACTTGTGTGTGTGTATGTTTGAAGACGACACTCTCGGTCTGATAATTAAGAGACACGTAAGCAGGTGAGACGAGGTCTTCACGGTTCAGGGAACATATTGATGGCACTGATACGGGTAGGCGGAGCATGGCAACTGTGTTTTTAAACTGGTTAATGAAGAGTGTCACTCTCACGAGAATATTGTATTTTTCTAACATTTACTCAAAATGCCCTGTATTTGTACTCTGCACTGATGAGTGTGATTTACTGTTTAATGCACACATTGTTACTCACTATACAGTAATCCCCTCCCCCCCCCTAAATGTTTCTTCTTCTTTGTTTTTTTCATAATCAGATAATTAAAAGTGATGTTTTCTGTGTGACGGTCACCTTAGCAGTAATTACAGATCATTGTATATTACTGATATTCTTTGTTTTATGTAACAGAAAGACAGGAAAAAATAAACTATTTCAATACTTATACAATATAAATGATGCAGTCGTGTGGTTTGTTCAGTTCAAGAGTGTCAGTCAGCAACCGCAGAAAAAAAAGCATTGGCATTGACTCACTGGTTCATTTACTTTATACATGTTCACCTTCTGGTATCAATATGAAGCATAAACATCCATGTAGGACAGACGGGGGGTGAGGACGGGTCAAACAGATGTCTGATTCTGCAGCGGGAAAAAGACGGTCCGCTCCTCTCTGCAGCGCAGGATCATAAACATTTGACCGAAGCCAAGTAAAACATTTATTTTGGCCTGAGTCAACAGTATGGTTATACTCTCCTATTAGGTTTAGGAGAACGTTGTTTGGGGTTAATATACACACTTTTGTCTCGGCGTGCGGGCGAAGCTAAAACACATCAAGGACTCGAATGTCGCACCGACAAACATTGATTTTAAACTTTTTTCTTTCCATCCATTTAAAGTTACATTAAAGTGATAGTGGATAAGTGTCTCTATCTTACTTTAATGGAGCCATCAGGGGTCATATTCTGGTAAGTGTCTTGTCAATAGATGGACGAAACATGTCGCGACTGCAAAAAACGCTCCCACCCATGTTCGTTTCTTTTCAGAGGCGTCAAGTAACAAAGTACAAATACTTTGTCACCCTACTTAAGTGGAAATTTTCGGTATCTATACTTTACTGGAGTCATTATTTTTCAGCCGACTTTTTACTTCTACTCTTTACTATTTTCATGCAAGGTTTGTTTTCATTCTGTCTTGTCATCGTAAAAAAAAAACACACAAATATTTAAAAAAAAACCTTTCTAGATAAATCGTGCCATCTGGATAGAGTGAATTTGATAGGTTGGATGAGAAGTATAAACATATACCATTACTCAGTAGTACTTGTGGTTTTTTAATGCATTTTACTTCAGCTAAAAGCTTGAGTTGATACTTCAACTTATACAGAAGTCTTTTTAAACCCTTGTATCTATACTTCTACCTGAGTAATGAATGTGAGTACTTTTGACACCTCTGTTTCTTTTGCCTCGCTCTCTTTTCACTTCTAATCAGTGCAGTTCACATGCTGAATTCTTCCGATTTTTCTCCGGAAGACGTCAGCAATGTGCATCCACACCACTGTTATGGCACGTCTCCACTACATAGCACCAGCTCTACTCTGCTCTGCTCTGCTCAATAAATGGTGTGTAGTCTAGGCAAAATAGCGTTTTACGACAGACTAATTGTAATAGAATTTTTTTCACCATGCATCATTTCTATGAGGTGTCCAGAACAACATACTATAAGAAATCCGACTTGAGGAAATATGTTTGATTCTCATTAATCCAAGATACACAGCAATGGGGCTATTTTTTCCCTTTACTCCTATTACAATGAAACTTTACACAATGAAAGTACCCATGAAAAGTAAAAATGTTTGTATTACAAGTTTCTTTGAAAATGAATTTGAATACGCAAATGAGCTAATGGAATATGCCCAAACTGCTCTAAATAGGCTTCATTTTTTCCTTTACTCCTATCACATTAACAATTTACACAATGAAAGTATACACGAAAACTGTTTTCCGACAAAATGTATTGTAATAAAATGTTTTGTGATATCAAACACACTGGTCAGATTTTCATGAACCATTTAATCAAAATATTGTTGTTTTATGGAATTATGTCAAAAACACAATTCATACATGACAAATGCATATTTCAGTCAAATCTTCACCCAACCATATTACTGCCTTAGTTGGTGGTTGATGGCAGCGTTGCTTTTGGACTGGCCTCGAACCTGAAACCTGCTCGCCTTGGTTGAACCTACCAGTACAGCCCTCAGGGTCATGGCGGCACACACACCTCCCCACCATGACAGGGTAGCAACAACAGGGCAGGGTGTTTTGTTTTTTTTTTAATTGGATTTATTTATTTATCTATTTTTCAAAGTTTTTTTAAGGATCCTCTGACCTTTATTTGTAGAGCACTTTTAAAAACAAGGTTACACAGTGCTTTACATGGACATATGCAAGTGTAGTGCTGTGACACACAAAACAGAGGCACAAACAAAACGGGAACCCAACATATCCCACCAAAGTGACTGGGGCAAGGAAAAACTCCCTTTTAGGAAGAAACCTTGGGCAGATCCACGACTTGTGGGCGGTCATCTGTTTAGACCGGTCAGATTAGCAGACAAACAATTATAAAAAACAAACACTGCAGATGGAGGGCAGGAGAGAAGCAAGGTCATAGAGGGGACTCAAAGGCCAGGCGATAAGGGTGAGTTTTTAGCTGGGTTTTAAAGGAGGACAGGGAGTTCGCCAGTCTGAGCTCCTCGGGCAGATTATTCCACAGACGAGGAGCCCGGCCGGCTCCTCGACCTACTGCTAGAGGACCTCAGGTTGCGGGTGGGCACATATGTGGCTAATAACTCTACAATGTAGATTGGGGCAAGGCCATGAAGTGCCTTGAAAGTTGTCAATAAAATTTTGTAGTCAATTCTGAAAGTCACTGGCAGCCAGTGGAGGGAGGCTAAGATGGGCGTGATGTGCTCCCTTTTCCTTGATCCAGTCAGCAGCCTTGCAGCTGCATTCTGGACCAACTGGAGTCTACTGAGGGATTTCTGTGAGAGGCATGTCAAGACACCATTATAATAATCAAGATGGGATGAAATGAAGGCATGGATAATGATTTCACAGTCTTTAGAGCTTAACATGGATCTTATTCTGTAAAGATTCCTGATGTGGTAGAAGCAGGTCTGGACGAGCCTGCTTAGATGGTTCTTAAAGGTCAAGTTATAGTCAAATAAAACACCAAGGTTCCTGGAAACAGGTTTAACATTCTCAGATAGAGGGCCCAAAGACAACTCCACCCGGGAACGCTGGTGTTCAGGACCTATGATAAGGATCTCTGTTTTGTCAGAGTTCAGCTGGAGGAAATTTCTTGACATCCATGTTTTGATGTCAGTTAGACAGTCAGCTAGGAGGGACAGCTCAGTGAGGTTGTTAGGTTTCACTGGCAGATACAGTTGAGTGTCATCCGCATAGCAATGAAAGGAGATGCCATGTTTGCGGATAATGTTGCCTAATGGCAGCATATAGATGGAAAAAAGTATTGGGCCTAAAATTGACCCTTTGGGCACGCCACAGTTCAGGGGGAAAGGAGGGGAACTATGTTCACCTATGGATACATAGTTAGATCCGTTATTCAGGTAGGAGGAGAACCACTACAAGGCCGTCCCAGATATGCCACACCACCGCCGGAGTCTGCTAATCAGGATGTTCTGGTCAACTGTGTCAAAAGCTGCAGTTAAGTCCAGTAACACAAGAACAGAGACATCACCAACATCAGCATTTATGAACAGGTCATTGGTAACATTCAACAAGGCAGTCTCTGTGCTGTGATGTTTACGGAAACCAGATTGAAATTTTTCAAACAACTGGTTATTATTTAAGGCTGCTAGCAGCTGTAAATAGACTGACTTTTCTAGAACTTTGGAAATAAATGGGAGTTTGGAGATTGGCCTGTAGTTGGTACATGATGAGGGATCAAGACCAGGTTTTTTAAGGAGGGGGTGAATGCAGGCAATCTTCAATGAGTCAGGGACACGACCAGAGGACAGAGAGCAATTAATTATGGACAGAAGATGAAGAGCAACAACAACAAGCACTTGAAATAAGAATTTGGCATTTGGCATTACATCATCAGGACAGAAAGAGGGCTTCATGTGTGATACAACATCCATAAACTCACTAGCAGAAACAGGCATGAAATTATCTAAAATGGAGTGAGGACAGAGCACGTCCTCATCACACGTTGAGGGTGCAACATTCAACGTAAGAGGAGCAGAAATAGAAGTTCTGATGTTACTTACCTTATCATTGAAGAAATTGAGAAACCTGAGACATTCCTCTTTGGAGGCAGCAGGTTCAGTACAAACAGTTGAGTTTAGAAGGTGGTCCACAGTATTGAGTAGGAATCTAGCATTATTTTTGTTCGCCTTGATTAGCTCAGAGAAATATTTACTTCTTGCCTCCCTTAATCTTTTATTATTGGATTTTAGGAGGACCTTTAATTGTGCCAGGTAGTCTTGGCGCCCTGTCTTTTTCCACTTGCGTTCAATTTTCCTGCACTCTCTTTTAAAGCTGCGAATGTCCTTGTTTAAGCAAGGGGACAACGCAGCTTTAGACTTTACTTTGGTTTTAGTCGGCGCAATAGTGTCTAAGGTGGAGGTGCAGAGCTGATTAAAGTTAGTCACTAAGGTGTCGAGATCAGAGTTGTTAGGGAGAGAAGATTGTAATTGGAATAAAGAGGAAAATCGGAAGACAGTTTCCTCGTTTAAGAAACGGGAGGTTACAGATCGCGCTTTGGTTTCAGTTGTATGATTAAGGATGGTATTAAATACTACACACAGATGGTCTGACACACCAGGATTAATTAGGTTTATCGATGGAGTGTCAAGACCAGTCGTAAAGACCGAGTCTAGGGTATGACCGTGAGTGTGTGTGGGGAGCAGGACATGCTGTTATAAGCCAAAAGACTTGGTGAGGTTAATAAAGTCAGTGGCAGCAAGACTAGCAGCATTGTCAATGTGAAAATTAAAATCCCCCAACATTACAATTCTATCATAGGTCAGAAACATTGAGGCAAGTAAATCTGAAAGATCCGCTAACAGCTACACCTCCACCTCAACCATTGAGTCTAGGCTGACTCAGGCATTCATGAGAAGGAGGGCACAGTTCAGTAATTTGGCTACCATCACCCTCCTTCAGCCATGTTTCAGTTAGAAACATGAAATCAATTTTTTCT
>CAESWR010001774.1:20742-35213 GCA_903171835.1 Mullus surmuletus
GCTAAAAATATTAATCTGCTTTGCAAACATGTAAATTAAATGTAATTAGGTTAGTTTGCACCAGCTAAATTATAATCACAGGCTCGTGATGATGACGAATGTTTCAAGCTAACTAGAAGTCAATTTAAAAAAGCGGGGTTACTGCTGCTCATTCTGAGCCTCATTAGTTGCTATGTGACATCAGTTTATTGTCATCTGTATGCTCGCTGCATGGTGTTTGAAATACACATCATGACGCAGGCTCAGTGGCTATCAGTATATTCTCTTTATAACCTAAATCACTAATATATTCTTTTCATCTGACTTGATGGATTTCAAAATGTCGTGAGTTAGGCATTATTCCAGAACATTAATCTCAACAAAAGTGAGTGAATTTACAGTAACCACAATAAAATAAACATAGGCAGTAAATTATCAATTTCAAAATATCAACATAAATGTAGATGGACAAATATAAACAAATGAAGCTGAAGATTTCTAAACTGCAAAAACTGAATGCGAAGTTTCAGTTTAATAAATGTATGATTAAACATAGACTTCCCAATGTATCTATATATTGCTCTTCAGTCTATATGTGCTTACCACAGAATTTTGAAAGGTGGATTTGGGGTTTTTGAGGTAATTACATTGCCAGCCCTGGGTTTTGAATGTCACTTTAGTATCTTTATCAGGATCTTAAGCCACAGTAAGTAACGCAGACTGCCAAAATTGCTCCAAAGCAGGTTGTAGATTCTTAATCACAGAAGCCATGAGCTTGACGCTCTTCTCCCTCGCATCCACACAACAGCGAGAAAAAACTCCACACGTTTCTCTCGTTCCTTTTCATAATTTACTCAAAATAAAAGGCAAGATACAATAATCCACCATGATGAAAAATAAAAAACCAGAGCAAAAATAATAGAAATACAAGGAAAGACAGAGGTCAAAAAACTATGTGGCTCCACACCATGACGACTGACCTGACTGCCTGATTCACATTAAAAAACACACCCACGTATCGATCCGCATTAAAGGTTCCATGTGCAATTTTTAAACCTGTAAATAGTGTATATAACCCGTTTTTATCATAATTAACCACAACTTCATTTTAAATGTCAACTTAAATTATTATCCAAAAATAATAATCAACAAAAATAGCATTTAGGCTCCTACACAGGTTATGTTCACGATAATATCTCAGTAGGTATAGAAGACTACCAAATGACAAATCCATTGTCTCTGAAATTGGTCTTGCCATTTTGAAAGGATTAATAAAGGGACAGATTTACTTCTGTGAGGCAGATGTGTGCATAAATGTGTGCATAATTAGTAAAAACATACTAAGACTACAGAGAAATATTATTTTTCATTTGCTACAAAGTACATTTTGCTCCACTGGGGTTGCTCTCATATAGGAAGCTCAATAATAATGGTAATATATGGCAAACAACACATTTTGGAAACACAAAAGCTATGTTGAGATCCAGTCATACATTAATTGTGAGAAATTAATATTATAATCCCCCGAACACAGTCTGGAGCATTTCTTGTAGTGTTGGCAGCTGCAACTATGTTGCTTTTAGTCCGGATAATATCCTTATTTTTCTCATATTTTCTTCAAATAATTGTCTTCTCCTCCATGGTAAACAGTTCTAAGATTTCCCCATGTCTATGATTGGTCGATGCAATAAATCCTGCCATTTTTATGTAAGCGTGTACAGTTTGAGACAGGAAACTGCTGGTTTCGTTACTGAGTTGATAACTGGCCTCATAGTACTGCTTATCAGTGTTGCGGATGTCTGGATATATGAAGCCAGATAATGAAAAATATTACGGGCATGTTAATCCAGCCTCGTAGTATAGGCACAGGTGTCTGAAAAGTCACAGGGGCGATACAATCTGACAGTAGAAATATGTGTGTACCATAGAAAAACACAAGTGGAAAAAAAAGTCTCTTCAAAACCTTTTAGAGAGAGTGCTATAATGATTATAATGCTAAAAGTAAAGCCGACCATCATACCTCTGACAATTAAATCTGCTGCTACTGAAACGGTGTCAACTTCAGTGTGGACCATACACACATATTTCCCAGAATGCTTCATCTTAACATTTCTTACCATTAGGTCACCTGAAAAACCCTAAATATCATATACATGTGTTAAAAGAGGAAAAGCACAAGAAATACAGCAGCTAAGAAGCAGTCCTGAAAATCCTCAACAAAAGAAGCCTGATGGAATTAACCGTAGAAAGCCAGAAAAAAAAGAAAATCGAGCAAAACAAATTAATTCAATTCGACTTTGTTATGAAAGCTCCACGACAACATCTTGTTTTGAAACAGCTTTTCCTTTGTATCATTGTTTAAACTTTGAGATACATACTTGTACACACACACACACACCTACACACCTACACACACACACACACACACACACACACACACACACACACACTGTGGAAATATCAATGTTGTACATGACTACAGGCTCGGTTCAGCTCGGTGTGCTGAACCAGGGGGAGTATGATGCTTGTAATCGTAAGAGGTTTAGGCTGCCTTTGTTCAACGAGAAAGTGATTGATCATACAGTGAGATTACCTACAGATGAGAGAAATGTCATCCTTGTTTACCTGCTTTCTCTTCACAATTACACTCAACAACAACTGCTGGTATCTCTAAATTTGGTGTATGCCCTTCCTGCCACATGGATGCAAAGGCAAACCCAGCATCAAAGAGGAATTCTTCAGGTGTTTTCATTTTATTGTCCACACATCACGTAGCCTTGCATTATGAGACACATAATAGATGACCCACAGAGAGAAATTCTGGTCTGATGTTGGATTACTGCTTGTTTGGATTGCTGCTTCAGGTGACCTGCCACTGACAAATGGGGCATACTGACATCATAGATATAAATGGCACTCCCTGTTTATTTGAATAAATTTAGATCATGATAAAACTCTTTGAGCGACCACATGTATGGTGTTTTCAACCTCAAACAGGTTATTGGGAAGTATGACGTGGAATTGGCTGCGATTGGTTGTGGGAGGACAACTGAGAGCATTTAAACAGAGGGGTTGGACTTGCTCATGTGGGCCCTCCGCCAGCATCTTATTTTTTTGTTTTATTGATTGCCTGCCAGTTTCATTCATTATATGGAGCTGAGAGTTAGCAGCAGTCCTGTTTTCTGTTTTGTTACGGGAAAGAAAGTAGTCTGGGGTTTAGGGAGTAGACCAATTCTAACCTCCCACCGTGCCTTGGTTTGGTCCCTTTTCCGTCCTTTACTATGTTTGACAGGAGCTCCTTCTCTTCTTTCTGCCGTGAGTTTAGTTGAATCTCAGTAACAACTATTAAATCACAGTGTGTGTTTCAACCACGTGCTGCAGGTCCCAATGATCCACAATAATACACACCCTTTAAACTAAAACACACCATTCAGTAATTACTTAACTCTGAAATGTTGCCCTGTATTCCTTTAACTTTCAATTTTGAATTTATTTATTTTTTCTCTATAATTCGCTTTTACTTATCGTGTAAATGTGCTGTTTACATCTGCTGATTGCAAATATTCTATGCTTCTATCTCAATGAAACTATCAGACTGAATAAGTTACAGTTGAAAGAAGTGTACTGCTAATGTTCTCAACATATTTTTATATGATTATTATGATTATTATTATATTTATATTTTGTTAATGGAGGGAGTTTCAATATACTTTAATATACAATGACACTACAGATTTTAGTGATCATGCTTCAATAATGTATAAACCCAACACACATCAATGTTCTATTTCATGCAATCAGTATAGTTACACTGCATTTTGTGTCGTTTTCCTATCAGTATATTGAGGTGGAACACTGGACTTATGCATGCTTGTGTTTTGTGTGAATGAGAAGGACAGAGGACATACCAGAGATTGAGATGTAAGATGCTCTTGATAGTCAGTTATCATAACAAATCTACAGTGATTGTTGTGCGTTTAATGGACAAATGTTTATTACCTACCCCTCCAATCATCTCAAAGTGCTCCTGTCGGCCAAAATCAATGGTTTTGCCGTTGAAAAACCATTTGAAGAAAGGGCTCAAAGAGAAGTCACTGGCCACCTCGCATGGCAGAACAATGCTCTGTCCCACAGTGGCCTACAAGCTCAAGGGGGGAACTGGAATTGTTGTGGGCTCTACAGCATTAAGGAAGAAAAATAATAGTTATATTGCATGCATAGTATCTATAGCTAAAGCAGCCAAATGAATAAGGTAATAAAGGTTAATCTGCCGAAAATGGTGAGACAGATTCTGCAATAACAAAGTAATTGAAGTTATTTAAGTGACCTTAAATAACTTCAATTAAGAGGCAAATGTCTCCTATAAGTCAGTAATGAATAATTAAACATGCTCCAATCACAATGTCAACTAGAAAGTAAAAGGGACTCTTTTTATCTAAATGGTAAATGTGCTGTATTAAATGTAGCGCTCTTCTACCTGAAAGGTATTCAATGTACTTTTACATACTACATTACCTTACATACAGAGGCTGCCATGCAAGGCACATCCATGCCAGCCAGCTCTTTGGGTTCAGTGTCTTGCTCAAGGACAATTCAGAATGAAAACTTCAGGATGGGGAGTGGAACTGGCAGCCTACTGCTTACAAGGTGGCCACTCTCCTGAACCAACTCTTTTAGAATTATGATTAACTGCAAATATAAAAATGATACAGCAGTTTTCTTATACAGTTTCTTTTTTGAAATGGTAAGTTGGTAACAAAAAAATCTTCATTCACAGCCACAGACACTGGCAGTTTCACCCATATGAACAATAACTCACAGCTGACAAAACCAGAGGAACGCTCATACATTTGTCAAAACTGCAGGAACATAAAACGGCTATATATTTCAATATCAATTTCATGCTTGAGTTCGTTTTTTTTTTTCACCTTAAAAAAAATGTTTAAAGCTTATGGTGTAAAATGGACAGCTTGAAAACCTGTGATGGAAATAGAGTACCTTTCACCATCAGTGTCCCTGTGCTGCTGGATGTTCCAAAATCGTTTTTCACCACACATGTGTATCTGCCGCCTTCAGATTTGCTGATGTTGGTGATACGTAGAGTCCCATCTTGCTTGATGGTCAGTCTGTGGGGAAGGACAAAACTGTAGGTCCATCAAAATTTCAATTCTATAGACGACGTGGTAGATAATTAAATGAACTACTTCCTGTAGAAAATGGTCTGTTTTCCAAACTGTTTAAACCTTTTTTTTCTATCATCTATTTCATTTAGAATAAAAGCTTTAAAATCCACTCCGAAAGTCAATTTGCATGCCTCAGAAGATAAGTTATTTTAGCTGAAGCAGAACAGATTTGCCGTATTGACAGCATGATAGCTTAAATACACATATTAATTGGATGCACAACAGGCCACCAGAGCCATGCTGCACACTGACAGGAAGAGGAGAGCAGAACTGACAACTGAATGGGATCTTTACCCGTGGCGTTTTCGCTCAAATAAAGATCATATTAACTGCATGCAAATACTTTGAACAGTAATACTATGAAAATGTAGACATGGGTATGCCTCACTTGAAATAGACATCAGGCAGATCTCACACACGAGAAATAAACTGAGAATCAAGGAAGATAGTCCAGATAAGGCTGAGACAGATAGCTCTCTTAAGTAATGATTTTTCAGGAGACAGAAAATCAAGCTATAACGTTTCTTGAAAATGTAATGAAAATGTCGAAGTAATTCAGAGAAACTGTGCTAAGTACTTTCTTAGCCCATGCTTAGCTTAGTTCTCTGAGGCCACAATGATGTTCCAAAAAGAAATTCTGACTTCATTGTACATGTGTGATTAGATTTCCACTAATGATCAGATTCTAATAATTTATGTAGAAACAGGCGAACTTTTTATTCAACATTTAATTTGACATATCATTTCTACATAAACAACTTTTAAAGCATGTAAGCATATTCATATATGAGAAAGAGAATACTCTCCTGTGGTGACCTTTTCGATTTAGTAAATCAAGCAGGAATGCTGTGAGCATCCAGCTCAAAAATCAAACAATTTCACATTGACTCCCAAGAATAAATGTATTTACATGGGCTGAGCTGAGACCCACAGAGCATGTCTGACACGGGGTGCTTTGTGCTGATTTATTGACAAAAATATCACACGTTGCGTGATGGAGGCGCATTGAGAATATGACCAGAGGGGCAATGAGCTGAGAACAAATAGAAATGTAAAGAACTATCTGTTTTGTTGACAAACTCAGTTCCATGCTGTGAATTTTATTCTTGCCGGAGATACACTGCCTGGATATTACTTGGGTAATTTTTTCTTGTGACCAAACCATAGAAAATATGATAATTAATCAATCCCACTGGAGTCATGCAGAGGCCGTGGGTTACCGAAAAAAAAAAACTATAAATACATAAATGGCTATAGATGCTGATCTGAGTCCAAATGAAAGCGAGGACATAAAAAAAACGTACTTTACATGTTCTCTTGCTTCCATGTATTTTTTGCACACCCAAAATATTGTACTTTCATATCAAATTTCACCTGTAATCTAGACAAACATAACACAACTGTAGTCATTGAAGAAAGGTCTGTGTGTGTTTTGGTCATTGAAATCCAACGATGGTTGATAAAAACGGATTATGCGCGATTCATCCCATATTCAGGTATTTTCATCTGCTGCAAGTTACGTGAACCATAAGGGAACTTTCACCTGACTTGCAGGATAAAGGGATAAAGGGGAGAAGGAGAAGAGGATAATGAAACAAATAATTGGAGGACAATGCTGACATTGTCAAGTTCTGTGTTTCTTCCACAGCTCTGCCCAAACTTGAAAAACTGTTTGATCAACCATAAATGATGCAACAGACAACTCGATTCTTCTTTTTCTGTTATTCTATTTTCTTGAGGTGGTTTGGGGTTCGATGAGTTCATAAGATATTAACAGAATAAGTGAACAGGTTGATAACCTTTGAAAAATGAAAAGAAAAGACATTCATTAGATGCCAATTAACTCAAACACCCAATAAACTAAACTTCTTACTTTTAAGTATTTCTACAGAAAGCAAACAAAATCATTCAAAGTAACTAAGGATTTTAAACAATGCTTAAAATAACAATCCTGTAGTTAATTTAAATTCATATAATGATTAAAGTAACAATATGCAAACTTAAATTAACATAATACCTAACAATTAAGTTTCCATAAGGCTTCAATTAAATGGGTATTCAACTTAAATTGCATATCACTTAAACAAATGACCCTTTGACCTTGAGTCGGGTGCAGGTGAGAGGGCTAACAGAACTATTGGTACCTCCAAACTTTTTCAGCCATCCTCTTTCCATCAGTTCGCATGTAAGTGTGGTCCTCAAGATGCACATGCTGGAAATTTGGTTCAACCAACACTTGGTCTTGTCACATGATTGCCCACTGCAGGCCTGGAGTGTGTCTTTTGCTCAGTGACTTGGGCTTTGACACAACAGACATATTAACTCAACTTTTTGAGGATGGAAATACCATAGACTGTATATAAAGATGGACGGCGCTGGCTGCTCCTCTCAGTCAATGAAGCTAACAAGCTAGCAGAGGCTCATTAGCTCGTCTGCTGGTACTGAGCGGCAGCCGAACAGCGCTGTGTTTCATGCTCCGGATTGGGTCGGTGCCAACAGCTACAGCCGGTACCTGTCGCCCCAGCCCAGCTCATGTTAGTTGAGGTAAGTTTATTGGAAACCGTTGTACAAAACGTGAATTGAACTTTGCAGCACAAATTCTATTCCGCTCAAATACTTTCTGAACTAATGTTGCCACTTAGTAAACTGTTAATGTACCATTTAATTAGGCCTTTAATACGTTGTTTGGAAGCGAATGTGGCAGTATGGCTATTTCTTTATGTAATTAGGTGCCTGCCTGATGGAGCGCCATGAACAGCCATTGGCCAGAGGAAGGGGGCGCAAGATATAAAAGCAGCACTTCTCCTCCAACTTCCTCCTCTTTGCGTTCTGCTGTGTCGCTTCGAGCTTCGGTGTGCGGGTGTGTGTGGCTGCTAATAGAGCGGCGGCTGTCTCCGGCGTAATTGTGTGTCCCGTTCCGACGAACTGTGGTGGATTGCCGGTAGCCGCCGTGGGTCTCTTGTCTCCCCCCTCCACCTCCTCTGGTGTGTGTGTGCGTGCATTCCGGCGCGCATGCAACCACGCACATGAGCTCTGCAGCCCACAACAAGGGAAAGGATATCTGTGTTTTTATAATCACCGCCACTGAAGTGACGTCTGCAGAACACTGCTGCTTTGTTTCCCGGTTCCAATCCAGGTCCATCTGCCGCTGGCTCGGTTGGCCGTTGACGCCACCACGGGGGAACCGCCGCAATTTTCGCCGCTAACCTTAATTGTGTGTCTGTGGTGTGCTAGTGGGGTTCTTTTGTATTATTTTCTTTTGGGTTAGGTTAATTTGTATTAGTTTATTTTCTTGATTGGAGTTAATGGGTTTAGTAATATTTGTTTTGGTTATTAGCTGTTTTTCTTTGGTTCTAAGTTGTTTTGGTTTATTTATTTTGGTTTCCTTCATTCGAACCAAAGCTCTTTTGTTTCGTTCAATTTTTATTTTCTTTGGTTCTAAGTTGGCTTGGTTGATCTATTTTGGTCTCACTCATTTGAACCAGTACTCTTTTGTTTCATTCAGTTTTAATTTTTTACCTTAGTTATCTACTTCAGTTTCATTTTGTTGTGTTTAAGTTAGTTGTTTTTCTTGGTTTCATTTACCCAGCTTCTTCATTTGAATTGGTTTATGTTCACTCATCTTTGGTTCTCTTAGTTCCTTATTCTTATTTTCCTCGTTTGTTGTGAAGCACAAACTAGTTTCCAGGTGCAAATGGTCACATCTGCATCCAATCAGCTGAGGACTTGCCAATATCTTTAACTCAGAATCTGTTTTGCAGGACTCTCAAGATTTGATCTCAGGTCAAAGTGTGAGAGTGAGATTTTTGCTGGCTTGCGTCAGGAGGCTCATGGCTGCAATGTGCAAAACTAATATTCCCTGACAGAAAGAGCTCTCGTTTTTCCCTTTTGTACACTAAGTCATTTCATGATTTAGTAGGCTACAAAATCAAAAGATGAGATAATTTACTGTGCTCATGTGAAGACACTCCAGTAAAAGTATTAGCATCCTCCTCTCGCTCACCTTACTGCGGTCGATCATTCTTATGTTATTCGGATACACCAGTGATATTTACGATTGGCGGATATGTGGCCGTATGTAATTTTCTGATGGCTGATGGGTAGTTGATCATATCTGGCTGCCGCTGAGCTCTGAGATGCCCAGAGCGTCTTGCACCACATTCCACTGCATACACAGCGGTGGAACTGAGAAATGCCAGCTGTGGCAGATGAGAATGTGAAAGGGTTAAAATGTGTGTGTCACACTCTGAATCATGAGACTTGAGAGCCTTGGTACAGTATCCACAAAACATCATGTCACACAGTAAATGATAACATCTGGAGGAGTCAGCGGGTTATTTATCATAAAAATGTGAAAACAAACCCATCACATAAAACAAAACTTTTATTACAGAAATGAACAAAGAAACTTAGAATCAACATCAGAGTTTCATGCCGAATGTTGATGACTGATGATTTCAGCTCTTTATACCAGTGGAGTCATCCTCTCACTGGCCTGATGTTTCCTCTCAGCCTCCTACAAGGGAGACAGTCACATCATCATCGTTCATAGCTGCAAGCTTCACACACACACACACACACACTCACACACACACACACCTTCATCCATTTGCTTTAAGGATTTTTTTTTTCAAGTAGTAAAGATGTGAGTCGTGTCAAGTCACTGACTGCAGTGTGACAGCTGTTATCGGCAGGTAAATAACACTTAGCTCAGTCCCGATCAAACACTCACTTTAGTCTGCTGTTACCATACGTTCCAGCTCTTTATTATCAACACGTTTAAAACACATGGTGTATATTCTCTGTGTCACTGCACTGCGCTAACATATGTATACTAACGATGTATGCTGATGTATGCAACATATGCTGCTGTCAGTGTCAGAGCTAACTAGCAGCTAATCATTGGTCTACTGGCTAAGCTGACAGGTCCTGTATGATGAGCTCGGACATTCAGATCTCCTGGTTAGAGGTGAGGAGACGTGAAAGCACCTACACACCGATAAGTTGAGGTTCGGACTCTGAGTGGTTCATCTTGGTGGGTGGCAATCAAAACAATCCCCAGGTGTTTATAAGGGTTCCGTCACATTCAACATCAAAATATCACACAACGAAAACAAACCTTTAATTTTTATTTATCATTTTTTTTCAATCTTCCCATTTTTATTCCCAAAACAGAAAAAACATTGTTTTATGTTTTTTTATTATTCCTTTTTTCTGTTCTGGTTCAGAAAAACAAAAAGGAATTTTAGATTTTGGGGATTTTTAAACGAAACATACACGCATTTGTGATATATATCTGTCTGGTATGAGGCTCCCATGCAAACACATGGGAAAAGTCAGTCAGTTTTCTTCCTGCTCCAAAACTTGCTGTACAAAAAATATATACATATTTGCGATTTGGCTTTATAATTCTGAAGTTATCGTGGATAACTCATCAAGCTAACACTAGCAATAATCAGTGTTATCAAGCATTGTTGCATTTTTGTGGCATCAATCCACAACAGTGTGTGCGTGCGTGTGCGTGTGCGTGCGTTTATATGTAGAGTGATTCACAACCTATTCAATCAACTGACTGAAAGAATTTGTATTTGCTGTATGGAAAAATTAGCTTCTCTACTGTAAATGCTCACTGTTAGCTGATCGGCAATGAACAAGAGTAGTAAAACACAAATTACCACCGTGTTGTAACTATTTATCAGTATATACCCTAACTACTGGTGCTTATCATATACATTATTATATTCTGAATTTGCTGACTCTAAGCTGTTTTTTTCCTGATGTATCCATTAACATTTAGTGAACACCATCCATCCAAAGAGGACAGGAGCTCTGCTAGCACAAACGAAAACGACTCCCATCAAAATCATAATATTCAGGAGCAAATAAATGTAAAGTGGTGAATGAATCACAATTGAAGTCAGTGATGGAAAAGAAAACTTAACAATGACTGAATGACTGAAAACTGAACAAAATTTTACTAGTATTAAGTCCTCTTGAGAAATCAGAAATCTTGCATTTATATTCTCACACCGTTGTGGTTCTGTTGGTCCAAGTAGCCAAAACACAACTTGACACTACCACGGTATTTTGATTGTCTGTAATATTAGTTTCCATACTTCCCACAATGCAATAAATGGGCTCATTCAGGAGAGTGATAATCTCACCCAAATCTTTTTTTGTGCTTCAATCGAGCCTGTCAGTAGAATTCCTTACCTCTCCTGAACCCACATGTTCATTTACCTTGCCAGCTCCTTTATGATAGGAGCCTGTTGGTTATGGCATTAATTAGGCTCTCCAAAGGCCACAGCAATGAAAAAATGGTTTATTTGTGCTTGTGGGTGTTGCGTCAGACTGTGACAGTGCGGGCTGTCATGTAGTTACAGCCTCACTTGAATGATGCAGTCAGATTGTTATTTTACTGAATTACTCCAGGCTGTTCTATGTCAGCACTTTGTTTGCCTTGAAGATAGGTAAAACTGTGACTGGATGCCTTGAAGTTTCCACCTGTGAAATCATATTGTGCCCCTCGTCATGTGCTTTACAAAACTGAAGAGGAGGGTTCATGGCCAGAGTCTTACTTAGGAGTCCAACATCTTTGTGACAAATATGCAGTTTTTGTGGAAATGAGAATCCTTTTCTTGGACTGAATAAGGCTGCTTTATGCAACATTGATTTCCACAGTCCCCTTGAGCTAAGGCATAACTAACAAAAAGACTGAGAGACAAATATGACCACAACAGCAGAGCCTTTAACAGATGTCATCACCAGCATGACTAGCAGTGCATGCAATACCTCTTGTTGTCCTTCAGGAGTTCACTGCCTCTGCACCACGAGACATTGGCTCTCGGGGAAGCATTCGGGCGACACTCTAAGACAATTTCACCCCCCCTCTGAATGACCGTGGACTTCTTCACGGGCCGGCGGGTGAAGTCAGGTGGAGAAGCTGTGGAGCAGACCCATGTTAAGGCCATTTGTCTCGCTCTGAGGAGGAGCAGCCCGAATGTCAAGTGCATCAGCAGCAATTACAGAAATTACATTTCACCAACAGAGTGCTTTGAATGAAATATTTATGGAAATGAGAGAAGGCCAAAGTTATGAGAAGCTAGTTCAGACTATAATAGCATTTATTTATTTACTAATACACATGAAACACTATCATTCCACGGATAGCACAATACGCCTGTATATTTGCCTCACATCATTCTATGAAACGTTCCTTACCGACAATCTTGAGCTCAGCACTGGCATAGATGGCTCCATCGTCATTCTCTGCAACACACTGATACATCGCTGCATCCAACGGCGAATCCTGGATATTGTCATTTTACTGGCTTCCACATGAATTCTTCCCTGCAAGTAGAAGCCCGGTCAATTCATAAATGCTGATACTAATTTTGTTGCATTATTTTAAAGCAAGTAGAAAGTACAAAGAGCAAACCTTTCACATCATCTTAATGATGCTGAAAATGCAGAAATATTTTCAAAATATGTTGTACATGTGCATGTTATCTGAGTCTTACCTCTGTCAGTGGCTGACCATTCTTTAACCATCTGAATATAGGTTTCGGTTTACCAATGGCTTTACATTCCCACTGCAGGTTAGCGTCAATCGCATATGAGCATCTTTTAGTGTCTGGAGACAGTGGAGATGTTCAACATCTGGTAAAAAAGGCCAACAAATGAAAATATTTAGATACAGCAATTTTAGAGGTGCTATCTTATTGTCAGCCAATACATGCTGGCAGATAAATGACAATAATTTAAAATATGAACCAAAAAGGGAATCATCATTGATGTGCCAAAATTGAAAAAAAAAATATATAATTATATTATAAAAAACTTGAATCAGTGTTAAGTATAAGTCCTTGTGATGTGAATTTGTGTTGTTTCGACCACCGGAGTAGTTTTGCTGACTTTGGATCCATTTCTCATACACGGGCAGGGCAAATGTTCCATACTTGTTTCATTCAGTGTGTACTTACATAATGAGGGGCTAATTACATGCAAATTGTAAGACGCCAGTTTATTTTCCATCCAAGTGCTTTTGATTGACCTGCATTGTGCACAATTCAGGCAGCATCTGAAATAATCAACATTGCAACTTTTATAACTCATTGAATTACAATGCATTTAAACAACAAATCACATAAAGCAAAAGAGATAATAATGCAATTTGAAATAGTCGCCTACATTGTACAAATAAGCTTTGCAAACAGATGTAAGAGAGCAAGAACACAGTTCTGCTCTGGTGTACAGACTACTTACACCATAGTTGCAGAGGCTTCACAGTTTGTTAAACATTGAGTTCAGAGTACAAAACTATACATCTTGTCTTCTCATTATTTGGTGTCCTTAAATGCTGATATTGTTAATTCATTCAGAGCTCATTAAGACACTAACTTTGAAAATGACGGCTCAGTGAAGTTAATGGGGATGTTTAGGAGGTGATAGCTCTATTTTCTTGTTGATTTTCTTTTTTTGTGACCCCATACACTGCGACATGGAAACAGGATGCAATTAGAAGCCATCTATGCAGGGACATGTGGCCAACCAGAGCCAAAAAAGCAGCTATCTCTCCATCCAAATGTTGCAAATATTCTTTCCCCCAAAAAAAATACTTCCCCATTGTGGTTTCCACCCACTTCCATTCTGGAAATATTTAGAGTGATTTATTTTTCAATCAGAGGTCTTTGAGGTTTTGCTGAAAATATTATTGAAGCACTGAAAGGACAGATCATTTAAATACGGTAATTCTTCGTTCAGGAGCATTCCTTTCTCCTTACTGCTTCTCATAGTCTTTTAAGTCTTCAGTTGACTCACTGGCTTTGCACATTTAGTTTAGTTTAATTTAGTGACTTTTTTCAAATATTTTCATTCACACTCAGATTCACATTCAGCATGTATAATCAAATATTAATGGTATGATGAAAAAACACCGTAGAAAAATACTGTTATGTTTTTCAAATGCTGCATCCTTTGATGTAAATAAACTTTTTTTAAGTCTCAAACCCTCAAAAAAGCCTATTGCAGCTTTGCGGGGATCATAAAAGAGACAAAGCAACCCCTTCTCATTTCTATGGTGCTCCTAGCAGATGCCATAGGGTCATAGATTAAGTTACTGTTATGGGGATATAAATCTGCCAGCACCAAACAGAATGTCTTTTACTAACAAAGCTCCTTTGTTCCTCAGGTAACAGTGTGTTCACCATTAAAACGTTGCAAATTAACCACTGAATTAGAAAACTGTTCCAAAGGATATATTATAGGCCAGACCTGTCTACACACCTGTGCACAATGTATGTGTGTTGT
>CAESWR010001777.1:0-15512 GCA_903171835.1 Mullus surmuletus
CCAATGATGAAAAGTCAGGAAATTTTGCAGGATGGTCGGGTCTGGTGAAAAATTCGATATTTTGAAATCGCACAAAAAGATTGATGTGAAATGGCTCAGTAGCGCCCCCTATTGATTCTTTTTGCCATCACGACCGTTGACTGTGTCCTAGTTGCATGAAAATTTACACACACGTGTATCTCAATGAGATCTACAACTTTGTCCGCTCTAACTTTTCTCTAAAATGTACGGTTAAAGAGTTATCTCCATTTGTTTGACATTTTTGGACCATTCACAGACAATGGAATGTCGTAAACTAGTCTCAGGGCTTTGATCCGACTGCCACCACATTCGCACAGGTCGATAAAGAGCACATGTTTGTTAAAAGATGTAACAATTGTGACGTTTGACTTGACGGTTTAGTCGCTAGGGGGCGCCAAAATTGACCCTAAATCTGACCCTAAAACACTGATAACTTTGACATCCTTTTCCTCACCTTCTTCAAAACTTCTAGGATGATGCGGCATCCGGCCCCCGACAGAGCCAAAGCAAGATTTTTGGTTTTTGACACAGCGCCCCCTAATGGCGACAGAAAATGTCAGGAAAACGTCAGTTCTATAGATTCTTTTGGCCATCACGACCGTCGACTGTGTCCTAGCTGCATGAAAATTTACACACACGTGTATCTCAATGAGATCTACAACTTTGTCCGCTCTAACTTTTCTCTAAAATGTACGGTTAAAGAGTTATCTCCATTTGTTTAACATTTTTGGACGATTCGCAGACAATGGAATGTGGTTAACTAGTCTCAGGGCTTTGATCCGACCGCCACCACATTCGCACAGGTCGATAAAGAGCACATGTTTGTTAAAAGATGTATAAATTGTAACGTTTGACTTGACGGTTTAGTCGCTAGGGGGCGCCAAAAGTGACCCTGAAATTGACCCTAAAACAATGATAACTTTGACATCCTTTTCCTCACCTTCTTCAAAGCTTCTAGGATGATGCGGCATCCGGCCCCCGACAGAGCTAAAGCAAGATTTTTGATTTTCGACAGAGCACCCCCTAATGGCGACAGAAAACGTCAGGAAAACGTCAGTTCTATTGATTCTTTTGGCCATCACGACCGTCGACTGTGTCCTAGCTGCACGAAATTTTACACACATGTGTGTCTCAAAGAGATCTACAACTTTGTCTGCTGTAACTTTTCTCTAAAATGTACGGTTAAAGAGTTATCTCCATTTGTTTGACATTTTTGGACGATTTGCAGACAATGGAATGTGGTTAACTAGTCTCAGGGCTTTGATCCGACCGCCACCACATTCGCACAGGTCGATAAAGAGCACATGTTTGTTAAAAGATGTATAAATCGTAACGTTTGACTTGACGGTTTAGTCGCTAGGGGGCGCCAAAAGTGACCCTGAAATTGACCCTAAAACAGTGATAACTTTGACATCCTTTTCCTCACCTTCTTCAAAGCTTCTAGGATGATGCGGCATCCGGCCCCCGACAGAGCTAAAGCAAGATATTTGGTTTTCGAAAGAGCGCCCCCTAATGGAGACAGAAAATGTATGTTTTAAATGTTTGCACATTTTGTGTAAGCTGTGTTTTACTAACCGTCCTAAAACCAAGCCCAGAATAATCAAAACACTTGCAAGGTGTGGCTCAAGTGATATGATTAAATTTTGTCTAAGAGTGTGCCATAGCGACTCATCATATCCCCGTGTTCCAACGGCACAACTTATTTCTCTCATTTGATAGACATGTTCTGAATGTTAGCATGTTTACAACAATACAGAACCTGATGGATTGATATCAAACTGAACTCTGTACGTCACAGTGCCACTTAATAGTAACAAAAAGTTGTTTTAAAATCATTTTTAGGCTTATAAATCTTGTTTTGTTCAAGCAATCCTTCTCAAATTAATTCATGTGTGTATCTCCTTTTGAAAGCTACAGTTTGATATAGTAAGGTTTCTAATGGCACCAACATGTGTACATGCAAGCTACAACAAACAGAAAGTTTTGTGACACCAACACAATGCACTTAAGCAGTCCTCATTTAATATACTCCAATCCATTTCAATATACCTTAAAATCAGGTTAAACGAAGCTGGGTCAACCACAGAGGAACACAGTCTCTTGCTGACATCAAATGAGCACCGTATTGCAGTTGATTCAGCCTCACAAAACAGTCACGCAAAACAACTCCAGCCATCTATAAAACAGACACACATAACAACAACAACCCATACACACACATAATTAGGTTAAGGACCCTTTATTTCCCATACATAATAGCAGACACACAAAACTCTCCGGTACTATCACTGTGATAGTAACAAAACTACATGCCTGCTATCTGAATCGATATTTTTAACTCACTGTGTTCCTCACACTATCTCTCTGAAATTACAAAGTTTATATTCAATTTATTAAGTGTATTGTAATTTAGACAGATTACACACACACAAAATTCTTGCTTATATTGTGGTCCTGTGCACATACTGTCCACTCAAAGCGATCACAAGGACAAGGTGCTGTCAACTCACACTCAATAACAATCTTTCTAATAACAGTGTTTGGAACGAGAGAACACCTGCGAATCACCTGTGGTGCAGGAACAACTGTCTGCAGCACCTTATAGGTCACCTGCCACAACAAATGAGCAATGATTCACAACTCACCAGCATTGTAGAAATGGAATTACATGTTGTCAATACACAAGACAAAATCAACCTTAGCATTTCAGTTACTATTCATCTGAAATGAGATATATACAATATAACATCCAACACAGTTTTGTACGTACAGATTTTGAGCATCACAGGTCCAGCTGATGCATGGGTAAGCACACAGCAGTGTTTTAGTACTTCACATCCATGTGTTCAGTAACACAACAAAAGTCCTCCTGTTACAACTCCTGATGGCTCAAATCATAATTCAGCCTGCAATGTAAATCATGTACAAACACCTCCAAAACTCAACACCTTTCACAGCCCTGAATACATAATCCATTACCACTAGACAACAAATGAAAGCTCACCTTATACCTCATCTTGCTGACACTTCTGAGAAGGTAAGCAAAATCAGATGCTGACTTTTCAAGATAGTTTGTGCTGGGAGTTAAAATGCAGATAGTGTCAGT
This sequence comes from Mullus surmuletus, assembly GCA_903171835.1. Taxonomy (NCBI): domain Eukaryota; kingdom Metazoa; phylum Chordata; class Actinopteri; order Syngnathiformes; family Mullidae; genus Mullus; species Mullus surmuletus. The sequence goes on from CAESWR010001777.1 coordinate 3,128, forward strand.
CACCTGTCACAAATTCGTGCATCAGCTCTTTTTTAACTCTTCTTCATTGCTTCATGCGTGGACATTAATCCATATCCATAATCTCTAGGCAAAGCCACCACCATGTCAACAAAGAGATGCAAGTGAGACTCCTTGACAATCATTATAAACGTGTTACCAGTGATCTCGGTAGGAATCACCAAATGTCCCGGCGTCCTGTTACCTACAGTGCTGGCCATGGGTTAAGCCTACCATTGAAGTGGTACCACTGACACAAGACAACCCTTCAGTGACTAGCTGCTGCAAACCAACAACCAGGGCCTTGCGCTGAGCGAGCCTCCTACTTGCAACGTGTGATCTGCGAGAACGCTGTGGTATTAAAAAACACAAACAGAACATATCTAAATCAATGTCCATAATTCTCAACAGCTTACGCCACTCAAACTTGTAACACATATTCACAGACACACATGTCATGAATCACCCACAGTACACTGTAGTCACATTAACCGCTAAACTTTCCAAACACAACGAGCTACATAACAACACATATATAACAATGCCACATATCATTTCACAATACATATATCAGCCTCAATTATTCATAGCTCCTCACATTCAAACACAAACACATTACATCACACACAATAACATCACTCCAACACATCCATATTCTGCTTGACAATCACATACACATTCACACTGCGTCATTGTTGTCGCTGCTATAACGATCACGTTATCGTAGCGATGTCACTTTCCGCTCTCTGCTCAGTTGATCGCCTGAACATCTTTCAGCGATGTCTATAGAGCACAGCCGTTGTATGTATAAGATTACATCGCGCTAGCTGACTTACCCTACAACTAGCAACATGTACTATATGATATCAAACCATCACGCACACCACATGTCAAACCTAACCGCGATAGCCGCTTTCATACTAGTTCAACTCATGCGCATTGAAACGTCACCTATTACTAACAACATATTCCACCCCAGACCCAAACACACACTTCACACTGCTGTACTCTCCAGCACCTCGGACAGCGCCGCTGCTCTGCATTAGCTCATGTGACAGAACAATACTCCGAATTTGACACAGATATTACAACACAACGCGATCACGTTTAACGCACTGATGAAGATACCAGATACATACTAAAAATAACAGAAATGTGCGACTTATTGCCACAAGAAAAACTGTCTGTCTCGTCCCGAAAGAAGATCTTCTATTGCCAAAGCCGGATCGTTGTGAGTAAAGCAAACCGTGCGTTGCTTAGTTTTCAATAAAAGCATCTGATGCGAACAAAGAGCAAATACTACGACAATTTTGCAAAAGCAAGATGAGAAAGCTCGGCAATGCAAACAAGTACGAAAACTTGTGCGATGTCGCGCTTCTAAAAAAGATCTCGCCGCTCCAACAGATAGTGTCAGTCTGAAGACACAGACTCAAATAATCGCTCTTTAATGTGGGTGTCACCAATCTCCGCACACATTGAAACCCATCACTCCGTCACGTAAATGCCGCACGTCAGGGGTCAATACATGTCATCGCCGCTCCCATCAATCGCCATTCATACGTACGCAGAACTTACTATGCACATTGCTCTGCTCCTGCCACGCCCACACATTGCCACAAACGGCACACACACACACCAGACAATAGTTCCCTGCCGCCACTTTATATACGTATCCATCATTTGTTTCTTACACAAATATTGTGAGTTTACGGTTTAATTGTGATGCAAGCAGTGAAAACATCAGCCAGACAAATTAATTCCACACCTCCGTGATCACCACAGGTCATCGCCGCGCCCATCAATCACCGATCACACATACACACAACTTACTATACACATTGCTTTGTCTCCTGTCACTTCCACATATTGCCAGTAACGGCACACACACACACACCAGACAAAAGTTCCTTTCCTCTATTTCATTTATGTTTGCAGCATTTCTTTCTGACTCAAATATTGTGTCTTTCACGATATAATGTCTCACGCAAGCAGTGAAAACATCAGCCAGTCAGAACAAGACCGCACCTCCGTGATCAACACAGGTAATCACCGCGCCCATCACGCGCTGATCGCGCACAACCGGTGCTATTGATATTGCAATGTCTCCTGACACCCCACACATTACCACTAACGACACACAGACACACCAGACAATAGTTGAATGCCACCACTTCATTTACGTATTCAGCGTGTCGTTGAATCGCAAATATTGTGTCTTTCGCGATGTTTTGTGTGTTTCACCGAACAAAGCCAAACCGTGAATCCATCGGCGCCTCTGCTCAGCTCCGCACCTCTGGAATCTAACAGGTGATCGTCGCGCCCATCAAGCGCTCATCGCACACAACCGGTGCTATTCATATTGCAACTTCTTACGCGGCCATTCATGCCATTCACGCCACACACACACACACACACACACATAATTAAACTCGCACACATACTACATTTGTCTGCGGTCACTTGAATTATGTATAGGCTATTTCGTTGTGAAAAACTGTTCCCTCTAATTAACTACACCTTCCGCGCTGTGTCCCAAATATACCTTAATATCTGCACAACGCTGATTGCTACTGCCGACAACGCCCGCCGTTTACGTTCCTCCCGCGGCTCATAATGACAAGCTCACACACTGCTTTTCTGCCCGCCCCGCTCTCATACAGGTACACCAGCCTCCCACTGCCATCGCCCAAATCTCACACACACACATACAAGTTCTCCTACAAAAACAGCCCCACCACCCTGATAGTGACGATGCGCAGATTTTGTTTTTGCTATTAACCTTAGGTATTGAAATAGGTTTGTCTTTCGTTGATCACAAACATTATAATTTCGACACATCTTACGTTTTTGCTCTTCCGTCACTGACGTTACGTTGCCAGGAACTTACCCATATTAGGCAGCGACCGCAACCATTCATGCCATGTGATTGGTCGCACATCTTTCTCCTCAACACCTCAGCGGCCTCATAAACACTCTCCACACATTATCACCTCACTATTTCCCTGCGGCAAAGAAGAAGGTAAGCATTATGCACCTCTGACTAGCAATTACTCCAATATTAGCATCATTTCTCAGCTTTTTTTCATGTTCTTTACATGTTGCTGTTGTTACTTTCTCAGATGACGTCTCCTATTAAACTTCCGTCTTCGGGTGATGCTCAGGTGCGGGAACTGCGCACCCGCTGCCAGCTACATTCGGTAAGTGTTATTCACAAGAGTTTTTATCGTGTATTCTTCGTGGCTGCAGTATCTACAATGGCTGTACATACGGTGCAACTTTTGGTCCAACTTTTACCAACTCAAAACTAGTGCCTCGTGCATTTGCGCTACACTTTGTTACACTAACACATTTACTATGAACGTATTCCTTACTTACATCAACCTCATTTATTTAACATCGCGTGTTTGTCTATTACAGTGTATCTTTATATAACTTTCACAGCAAACACCCACTTTCAATGTGGATGCTTACAAGCATCACCGCTGCGGGACACCCGTTTAATACAGCTCGCCATTGTCCAATCTACAACCCCCTCTTCATTCCAACATCATACGTTGCCCCCCTGTCGTAGATCGCTGAAGATCCATGTATTGAAAATACACACCTTAATCCAGAACATTCTTTTTCCAATTATTACGTTTTGCTGCATGTTGTTACAATCTTCAGTTCAATAACATATGGTGCTCATGGATAAGTGACAACACTTTTTGTGTGTTTTGTTGCAGTATGCGTGTCTGGACCCTCAAGTACCGAGGGACACCCTATACAAAGGGTGTATAGATACATTTGGTGACTGCCTTTCACTGCTGTGCCGACAAGAACGGCGTTTAAAGGCTGCCCAGGCGCAGGTTGACCTGCTACGCGGGAAGCTTACGTCCAGGGACCAGCTAATCAAAGAGTTACGGCAAAATCTGGAAATTGCAGAAGGCTCATTAGCGTTCATTGGTAAGCAACCAGCTACATTTTCATCTAACATGCTCAACTACCTTTATACCTGCTAGCACACTGTGACTGCCATCTTTATTAATTCACTTAGTATTTAAGCAAATAACAGTTTCACACACAAATTACGTTGCAGGTTTTGTTCTTTCGTAACCTTTAACCTTTTTGCCTTTTGATTGCCTTGCTGAGATTTCCCTTTTTTTTTTATGCATTCTTTATTTCATGTTACCACTGGCATGTTGTATCCTGTTTAAGCAAAACATTCTTATAACAGCACTACTTCTAATACCATCTAACTATTATTATCATTATTTCCAGCAATGGAGGACAATGGTGAAGAGGGTTCAAGCAGTCCCCTAGAGGAACCACCACCAATGCTGCCCCCTGTAAATGACGCATTAGATGGCCTGTAGTAGCTGCTTTGGATTCTTCATAAATATATAAAACAATTGTTACTGTATATAGTTTTTTGTGTTTGATGTTGTGCATGTAAATAAAATATTTTATACATTCTTTACCTGTCTCTCTATATCTATTCAATATGGCATGAATGACAACTTTATCAACTTGACATGAACTGACTCTTCCAATCAAGACTCATGTTCACAATCAAACCCTTAACAGATTTCTGTAATAACAACCTTAATATTACAGTGTGTCACCTAGTGGCGACAAAAATGTATCTAAGTCTATTAACCTACTGTGTTATAACCAAGCTTCTCAAATTGTTGAAATACATATTACCTGTTGTTTAAGCATTGTTTTATATTTTGAAAGGTTTGAGCTTACAACACATATATGGCAACCGTTTATAGAGATACTGCCTGTGTGTTTGTAAGACAAGCATTGCTTTTTTTATGTGTGTGTGTCTGTCCCATACATTTCCTGTATTGATTGACAGTTAACATGATACCTTATCAAAAGTGTTCAACTATGGGAATGTTAACCCTGTGGCTGTGGCGACGGCTTGAGGTTATACTTTTTCAATGATTTGGCACCTTGTAATCAAGGTCACAGGCAACAGCCAAACAGGGCAAAGGCAAAGGCAATGGCCACAACAGGAGGATGTTGCAAGAGCAGACAGTAATACCCAATGAGACCCTGAACATGTTTATCTCAAAACAACCTGAATATGTCAGAGAGCCACTTGGTGGCAACAGGAAATGGATTGTATATTTTTTGTGCGTGTCTATCCTTTCCACTTCCTATGTGGATTGACAGTGAACATATTGTCAAAACTATTCAACTACTTGGGAGACAAGGTTCTGGACTTGGTGACGCTTGTAAATTCGTATTTTTTCAATAATGGGAAATAACTTAGGTCCATATGATCCGGCTGACATGCGACCGCCAGAAAGGCATTGTCTTAGTGAGCAATGGTCAGGTCTTGCGAAAAATACGATATTTTCAAGTTGCACAAAACAATCTGTGCAAAAAAGGCTCATTATCGCCCCCTATACTCCACTATTGTTTCTCATGGTTGTCACCATTGTTTACTTTGTTATAGCTGTATCAAATTTTACACACACATGTATCTCAATGAGATCTACAACATAGTCCACTCTAACTTTTTTGTGGCGAATGTGGCGAACAAATCTTAGAGCTTTAATTTCAACGCCACCATATCACACAGTATGTCAAAGACCCCAATATATTCATTTGTTACAGCAAAAAAGTATCTCAGTGCAACTGTGGCTACGTTTTTCATGGCAGTTCTTCTCTTCAGTGCATTCACATGAGCACCTTAGGATAAAATTAACAAACGTGCAATAATCTATTTTAGGCTGTAAAATAAGGTCAACGACAGCATTTTATGTTTGTTTGTAACAAAAATTCTTTTTTATTGTAAAATATGTGCTGCTAAAATGCTTTGATAACGTATCATGTAGACTACGATGCCTCCCTGTACCTGGGTGCGGCTGTGAATGTGACGTAATGCTCATTAGAATAATCCCCGCCCTGTGATTGGCTGAGCTCGCACGGAGCATGCTCATCTACAGTAATATAAGGTGAAGTTTCAGTCTGCTGGAACTCTCTGAAGGACACAGACTGCTACGGACAGAGAGACGCTTTGTGAACGAGAGACAATTGGAGGATAGATTAGCTTTACACCACACACATCTGGCACCACATTTTTCACACATTTTCATCGCCAAACCTTTGCAGAGTTTGGTGCTTTTACACAGCTAACTTTCAGAGCGGCTGCTCCCCACGATCCTCCAGCTTCAACACGGTAAGTCGTGCGTTTTTCTGAGGGTTTGACGTGATTGTAGGAGCTTGTTGAGTGTTGCTAACCAACACAGCTGTTGTGGTGTACACATGCTATGCTAGCTAGCAAACAGCAGCTAAACACAGGAGCCGCAAATGCTATTGTTAGCAGTGCTAACATTGTTTTTTCGGGTCGGCGATACCTGCGTGAAGCTGCCCCCCCCCTCCCCCTCCCGTCTCCCCCCCTTCTCCCCCGCACCCCGCGGTAAATGTGTGGAAATAGTCTGTTTCGTTTGTCCTTTGTTTGTGCTGTAACATGTTCGTTTGTGCTGCTAAGGTTTTTAGTTATTTCTTAGGGCATCCTGAGTTCAGACACAGATATTAATCTTCAGGCTATGACGTCATCACCAACGCGTCTTTCGTGCTCTTCTTGCTCCGACATGTTGCCACTCGTTTGTGCGAGTCTGTGCCGGAAACACCTGGTTTGTGCTGATTCGGAAAAGTGTAACAGAACTGCCCTATATCGCGTTATGTTTCTATTTCTATGTGCGTTTGTGTAGAGGACAGTGCGTTCTTGCTTTAAAATCATTAAATTCATGTTGTAAGATTATGATATTGTGAAACTCTGGCAAGTTTACAAGCAGATTCATTTTACGTAGACGGAATACAAATGTAATGTTTGTGGTTGCCACGTAAGTGATGATAAAATGGCGTCACAGGGTGACTTACACTGTACGGTAATCATTTTCTATTGTTTGTGGTTATAGAGTACCAACGTGTTTTGGGTGACATGAAGTCTGAGAAAAATCTGCTCTTGTGTACTTTCAGATGCCGAGGCTGAAGGGTTATCGCAGGTCGCAGGCTGCGAGCAGGCGACACGCTCAGCGCGAGTTCCTGATTGTTGGTCCACAAGGACTGGATGGTGACGCGCCTTCGGGTAAGTTACATTTGCAATATACATGTATTCTTTGTAATTCACTATGTTGGGAAGCTTTTCTTATAATTTTTTGCCTGGAAACATGCACATCCAAATAACATTCTATTGTTTGACTTTGAAAGTGATATATGTCAATAATCTCTGTTTAAATAGGCCCTGGTGGGACTGGTTATCGCCATCGCGTTAACCAGTGGCCAATTTCTGAGTTGACTGGTCGTCAACACAAATTGGTCATTCCTCCTGAGGTTCCTGACAAGAAGGTACGATACAGTTTGTTTCTTATTCTTCTTCAAAACACCTGCTATTTAAGTAAATACAGCATTTTGTAAATATTTTACCTCTTTTCTTCTAGTTTGTACTGATTGTCGGGGCGTCCCACCTGCGACCGTTTGCCGATGGGGTTGTGGCATTGCCTGAAGGACGGCTGTCCTTTGGGTACATGTCCACGCCGGGTGCCTGTGCTGACCAGTTGAGGACTGAGTTGGTGCACGCTGATGTGCCACGAGTTCCTCACCTGGTCATCATCATGGCACCCAGCAATAACCTCACCACCCAAGGGCCTCTGGAGAAGTCTTCTGCAGATTTTGCCAGACTTCTCTCGACTGCCTGCGGGCGATGGCCCAGTGTGATTGTGTTTGATTTCCCACCTCGACTCAATCTACCACTGGGCTATCAAGATCTCCTTCGGCAGGATTTCCGTCGAGTTGCAGCACGTATGGGTGAGTTTTCAAAAATGTAATGTAAATGACAGTTATACAACACATTTATTATGATTATTTCGCCTGTTATGTAAATGTGGCGATCATTTCTTGCTTTACATTATATCATTTAAAATGCCATTCACAATTATTGAGTGTCTATTTTATGACATAATATGAGGCTATATGTTCAACCATGTTTATACAACATAAAACAATATAATGATGAAAATCCATTTATTTGTAAGGCTCCCTTTCAAGACACTCAGAGTTGGCTTACAAAACAAATAAATACATGTCATCATTAAATAAAAAACATTAAAATGTCTACCAAAGATTTAAACAATGAAATGGGAACACATTCAAACAGCATACCATGGAATAGGAATACCATGGAATACCACTGGAATAGGCACATCTAAACGTGTTCTGTATTACTTTAATAGACATCAAGTATGTTTGCCATGCTGCTGACGACTTTCCCCTGAGACGCCGGAATCTGTGGTGCAGGGACTCTGTAAGTAAAATCCTTAGAGTGGCCCCATATTTCATGTAGGCTTCTTAATGATTGTGAAAATCTTAATCTAATGCATGTTTTTTAATAATAACATTGTCTTGTCAATTTTACATTATTTGTAGGTCCATCTCAGCGATGACAAAGGGTCGCCAATTTTAAGTCAGCGTCTCTGGCAAGCGGCTTACACAGAGCTGGAGATGGCAGTGATGCCAACACCACAGGTCCCCTGCAGGCAGTCACATTCTTTGCGCACTGTCACACCTAAGTTGGTTGTGAGGGGTGAGATCTCAGCACCATCTGTCTCTAACCCCTTTGAGTGGAAAGTGTGCGGGAAGGAGCGTAAGGTAATCATTGAATTCTTGTGTCTGTGTTAATGTGTAGTACATGTCATGTATAAATTAGTGTTAAAATAAACATTGTCATCACAGCAGGAGCACTCTTTGGGAATGGCAGAGAGCTCTTCTCCATACAAGCAGCAGGTTTGTTATTCTTTACATGAAGACATGAACTTGTCTAATCAGAATGTCTGAGTTTGGTTTTTTGTGTGTGTATGCATGTGTGTGTGCGCTTTCGTTATAAAATAAATGGGTGTTTCCTCTGTTCCCAGTTGTCTGCTGTTGGGTTGCGGGAGTGTTTTGTGCGCCTGAATCCTATCCGCTTCAGTGCACAGCTGCTGCATGCCATGGAGAAGATTTCTCCGTCGCAGCTTCCCAGCCCCGTTCCACATGATGATAAGGTAAGTTTTAACATTGTTGCAACAGTAATAGTTTAACTACTTATCTATAATAACTATTGTATATCTTTTGCGGCATAAACAACAATGCTTATTGCTATGTATGTGTTACAGATGCCACATGTGGAGCGACGCAGGACTGTGGTTGCATCTCGGAGGATTCCTGCCAAAAAGCAGGTTTGTAATTAATTACCAAGCTTGTTCGAATAATGTACAAGTGTACAGAAGTAGATTTGCATCAAAACTAAGTGATTCATTCTAAGCTGTATTTGCTAAAATACTTTTGATTACATTTACCAGGGTCTTGATGTCAAATGTTTTACTTCATTATTTGACCACAAAGAAGGCAATAACATTGTCTATCAATGGCCTGCATGGATTACAATAAATATGAACAAAACATACTCTAAAATTACACTTTTTTACAGCTCCCCGATAAATTCACTGAAAATATATTTATACAGAAACAATTTTTTGTGTGCAGGGAAAAGCTTTGTGTCTGCAGAGCACAGCAGAGCCCAGGACGACTGAGGTGCCTGTTGCTGGAGAAGTCACTTCACATGAGGTGGACTTGGGAGCGGCGTTGCAGCTGCAGGCAATCCCAGGTGTGGTGGACGCCATCATGGTGAAGGCTGATGCTCTTCCTGCTGTTGTGCAACCAGCACCACTTGTTGCTGACGCACTGCCATTGACAGTGGACACTGCCGCTCTGTCGGAAGAACAGGCAGACACAGGTGCACAGGTACGTGCACCTAAACCTCCTCATTCTCCCTTGTCTGTGTTCGGTGATTTTGATCGGTTACCAGTGCAGGTCAGGGGAGTCAGGGACGCATCTGTGGAGTTTCTTTGCAGTCCAATCAAGGGTGAGATGTCCACCTCCGGAAAAGTCAGAGAGAGCCTCTTAGGATCATTTCATCAGGGAAGTGCTCGCTTGAGAAATCCAGGTCGGCAGTGTATGGCAATAGGTCTGGTCAGCATTGCCAAACACAGCGTACATAGCGTTTTCTCGTGGGGGCAAAAAGACCTCAACACAGCTTTGCTGTATGGAGATGAATTGTACACATACCTGTCTGATAATGGCAAGGTCAATGGCCCATCAGGGTTTTTGACTGTTCGAGATTTGCCTGCCCGTTCCATTATTGATGGGGTGCAATTTGACTTTGAGTATGATGATGACGCATATGGTCTCATCAACGACATTAGTGGGTCTCAAAATTCACCTTTCTTGGCGAAAACGTTGCTGCAGAGTCTGGAGGTGATGTTTGACAAATATGATACATGCTTTCTGACATTACATTCCAGCACATGTGCAGTCATTAAGATGAACAAAATGTATGCAGTGGTTGATTCACATGCGCGAAACGCTTGTGGCATGGTGGATCCCAATGGCAAAAGTGTTGTTGTGTATTTGAGAAACTTGCAGGAGGTGCATACACATGCACTGACCTTGGCTTCTGCACTGTGTGTAAGCAACAAGCAATTTGAACTTGCCGGCGTGCGTGCCATTCCTACAATGGCAGCAACTCCTGTGGTTGAGTGTTTGCCATCTAACTCAGGACTGCGCACTGAAATTGTAGATATGATAGTGGACAGGGACAGTTTGGATGTAGAGGTGCACAGTAACAGTGTTGATGCTGATGTAAAACAAGTGTCAACCCTTAGGGAGGGTTGTGCATTCAGCACAATAGAGGTCAACAAGAAGCATGGTCTGAAACGTCAACGGTTTCTACATGCTCCTACAGGGAAAAGGTTTAAGAGGAACAATGTTGGTGACGATAGTGATGTTGTGTTTGTTTGTGATGTGGTTGGTGTGGCCTCTGATGTTAGTTTTGATGAGACAGGTGAAAACACTTCAGGTGATGTTATGTGTGTTGATGACTCGGATGAAAAATCAGGTGTAGATCATGTTTTGTTTGTTGATGATGGAGAAAAGAGCGCAGATGATGTTGTTTGTGTTGGTAATGAACACATACAACATTTTGTGTTTCATCCGCTTGACCTAGAGGTTGCTAAGGTTTTGTGCACAAAATTGGGAGTAGAATGTCAGAAAGTTGCTGTGGCAGGGGATGTTGGTGGTCTTCTAGGCTCACCATGCAGGACGCAAACAATAGACAGTGATGGTAATTGTTTCTTCAGAGCAGTTAGTCATGCGTTGACTGGTACAGAAAGGTTTCACAGGAAACTTAGGTTGGCCATTTGTAAACATATCGTTAGTAATCCTGCAGCTTATGACTGTATTTTGAGGCGTGAGTTTTCCTCCGTCAATAAGTACCTTGAGGAGTCCAATATGCGATGTGTGGGTACTTGGGCCACAGAGGTGGAGATTCAAGCAGCTGCTGATTGTCTGGGTGTCAGCTTTTTTACTTACTGTGGTGATCGATGGCTAGAATATAGCTGTAAGGGAGACCTGATGTCTGAACAGGCTGTGTATTTAGAAAACTGCGATAACAAACATTATCAGGTTGTCATCTGTGTTCAGCAACCTAATGTGGAGAATAGTTGTTATGGTTTGTGTAGGGATAATGTGTTGGGACCATATAACCTCAGGAGCCGATCACATGACATCAAACAACAGGGTGAGCAGAATTTAAATGATCAGCTTAAATGCTCAAACAACTTGACTAAATTTATTAAAAAGAAGCGCTTGTTGGAATTAAAGATTAAGTACCACAACAACTTCTTGGATAAACAGAAACGTAAACAAAATGGTCAGCATAGATATCTGCACAATCTGTTGTATCAGCAGAAACTGAAGGACAAAAGCGTGGTTAAATATAAGGAAGATGAAATTCACAAGCAAAATGTTAAAGACAGAAGCATACTTAAATATAAGAAAGATGACCTGCACAAACAAAAACTTAAAGACTACATCAAAACTAAATATAAGGAAGACGCCCTGTACAAACAAAAACTTAAAGACAGAAGCGAAATTAAATATAAGGAAGATAAACAACACAAACAAAAACTTAAAGATAAAAGCAAAGCTAAATATCAGGAAGATAAACTACACAAACAAAAACGTATTGAAAGAAGCAAAGCTAAATATCAGGAAGATGAACTGCACAAACAAAGACTTAAAGACAGAAGCAAAGCTAAATATAAGGAAGATCAATTACACAAACAAAAACTTAAGGATAGAAGCAAAGTGAAATATAAGGAAGATGCCATTCACAAACAAAACATTAAATGCAAAAGCAAAGACAGGAGCATGATTAAATATAAGGAAAATGCCATGCACAAACAAAATGTCAAAGATAGAAGCAAACTTAAATACAGGGTAGATAATATGCACAAACAAAAAGTTAAAGATAGAAGCAAAGAAAGAAGCAGAATTACATATGAAAATGATACAT
>CAESWR010001784.1:0-16042 GCA_903171835.1 Mullus surmuletus
ACACACACACTCACACACACACACTCACACTCACTCACACTCACACATACTCACACACACTCACACACTCACTCTCACTCACACACTCACACTCACACTCACTCACACACTCACACTCTCACACACACACTCACTCACACACACACACACACACTCACACTCAAACACTCACACACACACACACACACACACACTCACATTCACACACTCACTCACACTCACACACACTCACACACACACACTCACACTCACACACACACACACACACACAACACACACACTCAAACACTCACACACACTCTCACACTCACATTCACACTCACACACACACACACACTCACACACACACACTCACACACACACACAACACACACACTCAAACACTCACACACACTCTCACACTCACACACTCACTCTCACTCACACACTCACACTCACACTCACTCACACACTCACTCTCACTCACACACTCACACTCACACTCACTCACACACACACACTCACACACACACTCACACTCACACTCACACACTCACTCACTCACACACACACACACACACACACACACTCACTCACACTCACACACACACGCGCGATCGCAACAGTGGTTTTCATGGTTATCGGGAACCAACCGTTTAATGATTCAGAGTTCCTCAGAAAAACGACCTCAATCGTCCCTCAGGACCAAACAGGCCCCTCTAAGAACTGCTGTAAAAATATAGATAAAATAAAAATAACATATATTATTTTTACAATTTAAATCTTTTTAATCAACTTTAGCCTGAAATATATATATATCAAATATCAATGATTTGGGGGGGTTTTAGCCCTCTAAATGCCAATTTGTTTATGTACCTCCACAGTATTTGAATGAGAAAAACATACAAAAACTCCAATAATTTCCATCAAATGCAATTCAAGAAGGATTTAATGATTATTATTATTATTATTATTATTAGAGCCTCAGATGGTCAATGATTAGCAGCAACATTGAATTTGAGGCATTCTGATTTTCTCTGCAGTGACTGTGGTTTTTTGCAAACTCTCTTATTAGTTCCTGGGGACAAAAAGCGTCTCCTTCCAAAAGACTGCTGTAAAAATATCATATATTCATATTTTTTCCAACTTTAAATGAGTCAGTCTTGTTGATCAGCTTCAGCCTGAAAGATGCACATCAGATATCAGATATTTCTGAGGGATTTTGACCCTCTGATGGTCCAAAAACATCTGGAAAAAAGCGTCCCCAGGAACTCTTAAGGGTTAATCATCACCTGCAGGGTCTACCCTTTTGAGGGGTGTTAGAGGTGGAAAAAAATTCAGCACGCACACACACACACACACAGACACACACACACACACACACACACCACGCCCCTTATCATTATTATTTATTGGCTTTTGGCGTCTTGGTGTTGGGCCCGGTCCCGGCGCTGTGGTGTTAACCCTCTGTGTGCAGCGTGAGGAAGCTCAGCGTTTCTGCACTTTTGGCCTCGTCAGCGTTTGAATGGTCTCACACACTCGATTGCGTGTGTTTGAGTCACCAAACCTTTGTGTGTGTGTGTGTGTGTGTGTGTGTGTGTGTGTGTTGCTCCCCAGGACTTTGTTGTCCAAAGATACAAGATGCGCCACCAACAGCGTCTCTCAGCGCAGAGGGACATTTCCTGCTCCTGGCTCCGTCCTCCTGGATCAGGGTTTTGTTTTGGGAGATTTTCATATCGATGTCGGCTGTGGTTGAGCTGCTTAGCTGTGGATATTCAAATCTTCCAGGATTCAACGCAAATTCAGGGCTGTCTTGCAGTTTGAAGTAATTAACGCAACTTTCCTGCAACTTTCTGATTGACGTGATTTGACCGATCATTGGCGTCGTCTTAATCTGACGTTTCCTTCCGTCTTACTTCCGTGTTTCCGTTCAGGAGAAGCAGATGTGTGAGTGTGTGAGTCCAGCCATTCTCACTCACGTGCTCGAGGACTGTGATTGGTCCACGCCTCCGCACTCCATTCGTCTGTGAGCTACGATGCAGCTTCTTTATTAAAAACGTCTGATGCTTTGAGAGGCTCCTTCATGTAGAGCTGGGAGCTTCTGTGACCTTTAACCTTTGAACCAACAGCTGCATTTGCATCAGTAAAGCCTGTTTTGCAGCATGTTTGCAGTTCTGCTGATCTTTGATTTGCCATGTTGGTGAGGTCATTCATAGGAGCATTTCTCAATGTCTTTGTTCTCTTCATTCAGCTTTTTTCACGAATAACTTCATATTTACGAAATTTTAACTTCTAGAAGGGAAAATTGCAACAATTTGTTGCAGCTTTCACTTCCTCACAGTAAACACAGCAAAAATAAAAAATACCGCAACTTTCATCACAATTTTTTGGAAAAGCTCCTGCAACATCAGGCATTTTAGGCCGTAACAATCTCAAAAAAGGCCGCGACCTCCTGGAGGGACTGAAAGTTACAAAGCCTGATGTGTGGCGGTTTGAGGTCTGAGGTCAGAGGTCAGGGGTCAGACTCTCCATGAAAGTTGGGACGGTGTGTTTGCAAAAGGCAAACTGGGGCTTTTGCATGTTTGTGTCCTGCCGGCCAAACTTGAATTTCAGGAACACTTGAAATGATCCTGATGATCCAAAGATGCGTTTGTGTGACGTTGGTCGTTTGTGATCCACTCACAGTGTTTGCTTCAAGAACTCCAGGCCGTCAAGGTTTTCCCAAACCTCCCAGTTTAGAGGCAGCGAGTGTGCGGCAGTTCCGTGGATGGCTGTGTGTGTCACCCCTCCCCCGCTCCCTTCCCGCCCCAGGGGTGGGGGGGGGGGGGGGGGGGCAGTGGGCCGGCATTGACTGGAGCTGCCCACAAACACACAGTCAGCCGCCAGGTTTGTTTTCTGGTTGTGGCTCACAAAGGCCAGTCAGGACTTTCTGCTCGGCTGCTGATGCTCACTGACAGCGTGTTTGTGTGTCGTCAGTGTGCCGGCTCACAGCCATCACGGCGGCGGCCACGTTTGCACACCATCAGATCCAGTTGGTGTTCTGTTTCATTCATGGTCACATGACAGAGTCAGAAATCAAGGCAATATTTATGAGAATGAATCGGACGTCCAAACAGGCTCAGCCCAGTGGTCCCACATTTCCTCTTTCATACATCTCCCAATTTAGTAGCCAATTAAACGTTTAGCTAAATCTGATGGGACCATTGAGCTGTCGAACCATTGGGCTGTGGGGACATCGAGCTTTGGGACCATTGGGCTGTGGGGACATTGAGCTCTGGGACCATTGAGCTGTGGGGACATTGAGCCCTGGGACCATTGAGCTGTTGGGACATCGAGCTGTGGGACCATAGGGCCGTGGGACCATTGGGCTGTGGGGACATTGCGCTGTGGGACCACTGGGTTGTGGGGACATCGAGCTGTCAGACCATTGGGCTGTGGGACCATAGGGCCGTGGGACCATTGGGCTGTGGGGACATTGAGCTGTGGGACCATTGGGCTGTGGGACCATTGAGCTGAGGGACCATCGGGCTGTGGGGACATCGAGCTGAGGGACCATTGGGCCGTGGGACCATCGGGCTGTGGGGACATTGAGCTCTGGGACCATTGAGCTGTGGGACCATTGGGCTGTGGGACCATAGGAGTGCTCCCCTCAGCCCTTACAAGGACGAGGAGGCGCTCCCCACTCTGCAGCCACTGTTAGTTTATTCAGACAGCGTTTGACCACACGAAGGTTCTGCTGTAGAAAGAAGTCACACAGGATCAAAGCGAGGACCGTCCGCGCTACCTTGAACACCAGCAGCAGAGGATGCAGTAATGTCACGTCACGGGTGCCCGACACCCTGCAAGCGATGGTGTTAGGGCTGTGCAAACAGTTTTACTTCCAGTGTTAGCTGGCTACACGTTTAGTTTAGCTGTGGCCTGGTACGCACACACACACACACACACACACACACACACACACACTGATGATGCTTCAGACTGTGTGTTATTGGGACAAACATGTATGGTGGATTCTCATTCTCTGTGTTTTGGGGGTATCTGAAAAGAAGTATCTAATTAAAAAATGGAATGTTGTTGTTTAAGTGATTTAGTCAACAATGTACCAAAGTTCTCCAACGTGGTGCTTAGTTTTAATTAAGACCAATGAGTAACATGAGGTGGCAGAAAGGAAACACCCTTTAATAACAGTTACGGCTTCTTCTGATGTTGTTGGCGGAGATGCAAAGCCTTGCGCTGCCTGAGGCCTCATCAGCATGAACATCAACATGACGAACAAACAGGTCCTGCAAGTCGAGCATGCGCTGATCAAAGCAGGATCCTGACCTTTGGGGCCTTGTTTATCTCCAGGAATGTGTGTGATCTGTGTTGTTGGGGTGGCAGTTTTCGGGCCCGAGCACCGACGGGGGGGGTTTTTGCGCACCTTTCAGGTGCTCTGTCCAATGTTATAATTGTAACACCTTTCAGTTCTTCCCATACAGCAAACTGGTTTGGCCCAATTATGTAAGCCAGATGTGGTCCAGATGTGGCAATGGTGGCACTGGTTAGATGATGGCATGCCACATGTGGGCCCATTGTGGTTGGGCTCATATGGGCCACAAAAACCAAATCACAATCAGCCCACTGGGGTTTTAAAGTGGACTCATTGCAATTACAGGACCTCCAAAGAGTCAGTGGTCACTGTCCAGTCTGGCTACTGGAGGCTTCTGGTGCCAGTGCTCAAACTGTGCTGGGCCATAACAGTTATGGGGCATTGCCATGTGGGTTGTGGTTCATGTGGTTCATGACATCATGAAATTTGATGATTGACATGTTCAAACGCAACAGAAAGTCGGCCATTTTAAGTCAAATGTGTAATGTCAGGCTATTAACCATGATCCATTTTCAAGGGTCATTTTTGAAACTACTTCAAGTGATCATCTTGTTGGGAGGAGGGTTGGGGTCAAAGTTCAACCACTCTCCACAAAACAGGAAGTGAGGTCCAACCCCACTGCCCATGATGGGCACATGGAAGTGGTGTCTTTCCCCAGGTTTTCAGAGGTGCAAAACATGCTGGAGCCCCTACGAGCTTCCATTGCAGAGATGGATGCTGACCTATGACCCCTCCGCCATTACAGCCACAGTAACCCTATCTCAGTGCGAGCCATTACTCCTAACAGGAATGTGCTTCCCCATGCTTCAGGGCTGCAGACCACGCTGGACGTGTCCCACAGTCTCCATGAGCTTCTGCTTTAGCAGCACATTAAAGTGCAAAGTATCTCCATGACTTGCACCTTCAGCCTTCAGCCTTTGTGTGTACGTGGGAATCACTAAATCGTCGGGCTTCCTTTGAAGTCATGGTTGCTGGATGTTGGAATGACCTTTGATTGAAGATATCTTTGTCTGATGTTGCAGTTTTAAGGGCCCATTAGAGTTGCTTGCAGGACGATCACTGGACTATTTAATGTTGAGCAAGTCTTGCTGTTGTAGATTCCGTTTGTTGTTGTCTTAAGTTGATTTCTAGCTGGACGCAATGTCAGCTAACAGCAGTTGTGTAGCATAGCACAGAGATGAGGAAAAACACAAGCAAGCGGCCAGCAGTGTGCTGTGGCTGCACGACCCTCAGAGGATGCAATCATAAAGAACGTAAGTCCTAAATGACCGGCACGGCATTTCCATGGTCAAAGTGTTCCAATGCTCCATCTCTGTGCCAGCTTTGACTCCTTTTATATGCACCAATATTGAGAGTTACTACATTTCCATGAAGTTAATCAGCCTTTTCTAACCGGAATATCAGCAATAGCCCGGTTATAGCACGGACATGTAAACACTAGTAACCCAAATACCCTCCTCTTCCCCCCGGGTTTCTCCTTCTCTGAGGTGAATATGTGATGATGTCTCCTCCTATCAGGATCTCCACATCAAAAGGAAGATGAATTAGTGTTGTGTTCATGTTCTATCAGCAAGGAATCTTGGTCTTTGGAGTCCAGGAACTCCTTGTAAACATGGCCAAAGGCGAGAGCAACACCACGCCACACTTTTGGAGTGAGGAGGAAACCAATCACTTCATCAGTGTGATGAAAGACACAAACATCCTGGCATTTGGAGATGCTAGAAAGTAGCGGGATAGACAATAGATAGATCCACAAAAAGGGGAGCGCAAAGTTACGCCAAGCAGCGTTTGTAGCAGACCTGCTTTGATCGGGATATCCCAATCGATTACAATCACCATAGATACAGGATTAACCCTGTTTGCTCACCATGGAAACAGTTTATTGGACGTGTTGGAGGACACCTTGGCAGTATAGTTTGAAAGGTAACCTGCGACAATATCGCGCTGGTGCTTGTGCTATTTTGAAGCAGCAGCAGCAATGATTTTAGAGCAGAATGTACACAATTGAAACACTAGTTTATTATCTCAATCTCAACTTAACTCATTGCAATCAATTGGTTTGATTTTGTTCAACTTTGAGCTCAGCTCAAAAATGATAATGAATGTATGCTGATGCTGATGGAGAAGAACCGTAGAGATATGATGGCGACATGGCCGGCCTTGCTGGAGGTTTGGCGTCTCCAATAGTTATTAAAGTAATGTTTGAGGAACCTGCTCATGATGTGGAGCAATCCGATCCGCCGCGAAGACGAGCGTGGTTACTTTGATCCTCGGCTCAGTAACACTGACTGAGGAGCTTTTTCAGAAATGTTCACTTCAAATGTGTTTTCAAGCTGAGTGTGTTTGTAGCTTTTTTTGTAGCTTCCCCTTTACATGTAAATCCTAAGAAATGAATGTAGCAGACTGAATTCTGAGAGTGTCAAATATAAGATTTGCATTTATACTTTCAGTTTAAGTGATGTGAAATGTGCACAGGGAATCATGTTTTAACCTAAATATTCGGCACCTCCAAGCTTTGATGAGCAATGGAACTTGTTATTCTAACGGGCGCCTCGATGCCGATTGAAGCTAATTGACGGTGACTGGAATGAGCCGAGCTCTGAGTGTTCTGTGTTTTGCAGGGATGGACTTCCCCATGGATCTGCTGGCTAACATCAGCCCAGCAACGCTGGAGGAGTCGGCCCAAAACTACATGAACAAGCTCTCGCGCAGCAATCCTGATACTCCTGAGCACCTCACCCTGTCTGACTCCACCAAGGTAAAAGCCAACGAACACACACACACACACACACATGTACATAGGGTTGCAGGAAAGTTTCCTGAAAAAGTCCATGTGAAACTTATCTGTGGAATACAGTAAATGTCGAGGGTTTTGTTGCCATGGAGACGATGAGGTCCAGGTCATTGCTGAGTAGAAAGCATGGCCTGAGGCGAAGGTCCAATAAACATCTGGACATGTTTGAATGGGACTTTTTTGTGGAGATGAGGGAACATCAGGAATATGTCTGGACTATTGTAAATACCTGAACCTTCTTTGGTGGTTTTTGTTGTTTTGGGAAAAAAAACATCGAAGTTACTCAGCTGTGTGACAGAGTGTGCATGCTGGAAAATACACACCTCCTGCACCCATTTCCTTTTTTAAACCTCTGTCGAGGTGAAGCTGTCGGTGGATGTGGTCCTGCAGCAGCTGCCCAGTTTGATTCAGATAGTACTTGTAGTATTTGTTATAGTATTTGTGACTGAAATTCATCTGGGGAATAAGATTGATCCAGTCCAGCAGGGGGCGGCTGGATCCGTTCTGAAAGTAGAGGTTATTCACCTGGTGGAAGCGGCCTCTGCTCTAACCTGTGCGTTTGTCCTCAGGTCCTCATAAATATCTCCAGTGTGGGCTTTGTTCCTCTCTATGGAAATGGCAAACAGAAGATCTTGGCTCTCTTCTCCCCCCCCAACACTCTGAATGCTGTGGCTCTCTACCTGCTGGACCGCTGGTGGACGGTGGAGGACGTCGTCAAGACCGCCGACCATACGCGGAACGGAGTAGTGCGGGTATGAGGAGACCTCTACCAGCATGGAAATCCTGTAACCCCAAGAGAAACCAGCCAGATGATTGAGTCTGACGAGTTTGCTAACCCATGCAGGACAAACTTGTTAATTCCAAAAGCCTTTGACAGATTTATTTGCATAAAAATCATGAGAAAGTGTGTTATGGGGAAGCTTCACAGAGAACAAAGCACCCAAAAGACGATGTGATATTGATTATGGAGGTTTCCATTGGCGCTCGGTGTGTGGCCAATGCTTCCAAAAGCCATCTTCTTTTAATTAAGCTAAAAGATGGTTTCACAGAACAATGAAGAGAATTCTTTGCCTTTTAAAGTGATGTGTTTCTCTGTGTGTGCTCTTTAGGTGAAGACCCTGGGAGAGAGAATAGTTTTATACACTCTTAATCGGGCGATCTACAGATCCAAGGAGATGAACCCGAAGGAGGAGTTTCCCTTCCTGTGCCATGGGGCAGAAGACTTTGCAAAGATTTGCTGGCACAGCGGAGAAGCTGTTGGTTTCTACTCAGTGAAGCTCTCAGGTAACCTCCAGGACGTGTTGGCTTCAGTCGGTTGATTTGTTAGTCAGGAAAAGTATTTAGGCTTTTCTGTTCACTCTCTCAATGTGCTTCTGTAAATGTTTTCACCTCCTTCTCTTTGTCCCCATCCTAGGCAGCTTGTGTCCCTCCTATGTGAGCAAACGCTATCAGCTTCCAGTGATGGACTCCATATTTGTCCGAAAATGTCACCGCGTCCAAGGATTTGGTCTTCAGATGCTGGAGGACTTTGTGGTCAGTTTCCCAGAGGACTTCCTGGGTTTGAGGTATCCCCTCACCAAAGCCATGTACAAAGGTGAGGACGTCCCCCCGGCAGCTCTGACGCCCGACTGGTGCGAGCGCAGTCTGACTGGTCTTTGTTTTATCCTGACTGTGCTCCTAGTGTGTGAGAAGTACCTCCGCCAGTATCCAGATGATGCAGACCTGCTGTGGGAGGCGGAGAGCGTGGGCGGGCCCAAACAGAGGACAAACATCGCCAATAAGCTCCAGAGCATGGATCTGAGTCGTATGAATTAACACCTATTACAAACATCAACATGAACATCAACATGGACAAATGAACCTGCTCAAAAATGGGACAAAGGGTCAATAGAGAGAAATAGAGTCAACACTGGTCTATGGTGAGACCGACCAGCTGCTAATGCTATAGCCAAAGCATGTAGAGCCCTGCGCCCTGCTAAAGCTAAAGCTAAGGTGCAGGGCTCTCAGGTTTTTATCTCAGGTTAGAGAGAGATTTTTGCCAGGCGGATACTGCAGTGCTATTTTCTGATTAGCTAATGTGTGGCAGTGTGTTACTTTTTGATTGGCTGGAGCTTCCAAAGCTTCCGGTGAGCTCTGGATGCCGAGAGCGTCTTGCTACTTGTTCCACTGCACATATAGCGGTGTAACTTGGTGGCCGTCACATAATAGATTTCATTGGATGAGAAACATCAGGTGTGGTGAGTTAAGAGTGTGAAAAGGTTCAAAAGTATGTGTCACACTCTGACTGCGTGAGACTTGAGAGCCATGTAAGGTGGAACTTAGAGCCCTGCAGGCTGCTAATGCTAAAGCTAAGGCGGAACATCTAGCCAGTGGTAGGGTTGCCAACTGTCCGGGATTTTGGGTGATTTTGATTTGTCCCGCCCGGGACCACTCCAGTCCCCAATTTCACAATAGATTGCGTAGCTAGTAGTGCCCCCAGGGGGCTTTCAATTTGCTGGCCACCCCACTTGCCGGTGGTATGATGTGGGCAGGGCACACGCACACCGGAGCCGATCTTGCAGCTCGGGTGTGCGTGCGTGAACTGGCGATGTGAGTGCGTTCACGCCAACACGGCCGGCTCGGCGGATCTGGAGGCTCCGGTGTGCGCCGGCTGTCAAGATCTGCCGGCTGACACGTCACACGCTGTCAGTGAGATGCTTCTAAGGAAGGCGAGAGCTACTCACACAAACTGTCAAGAAAAGGTGAAAACTAATGCTTTTTATACCTAATGTCTGAATATAAGAACATAAAACATCTGTAAAAATACAAAGACATCATGAATACATTTGAGCAATCATTTTTGCCAAAATTCGCCTGCTAAACTTTGTCAATATATACCTGTGTGACTGGTGTATGTTAGGCACATGTGTCCAACTCGAGGCCCGCGGGCCACAGCCGGCCCTCAGGGCGACCATATTCGGCCCACATATTAATATTTTATATCTATTAGTATCGGCCAGCGGATAATTTCAGTATGCACCACTGATACTACAAATCCCAAACTGCATTGCAATAGAAGGGATTTTGGCACCAGGGAGGCTCATCAATCTGCTCCCTGTGCGCAACTTTATTGACAAACTTATCGGCGTCTCATGTTTACTGTGTCTGGTTGAATCGGAAGCTAACGCTAACCCCAAAACACGGCTAACCCCTAAAATACAGGCATGTGAAAGGTGGAATCTGAAAAGAGCAAAAGCTGCCTTGGAACAAACTAGTGGGCTAAGCACAGACTGTGATACTTGATAATACATTTCTTGATAATAAAAAAAAGACAGAAAAATCATCCAATTCGGCCCGCGATTTGGCCCCCTCTCTGATTGACACTCCTGTTGTAATCCAAAGTTGAATAGTTATTTTTATTTTTGCAGCAGCCTAATGATTAGCACAGTTCGTAAATAAATATTTCTGAATGAAGTAGTCATTTTAATTGTCTTTATTGTCAGTTGGCACATACCTAAAAATATCTTAAACTGAATGTAAAAGCCAAGATAGTCAATAGATTAGTCGACAATCAAAATAGTGGTTAGTTGCAGCCCCAGCAGCAGCTCCTGCTCCCTCCTGCTCTATGATGATGTATAGGATCGTCCACCCGCGCCTACATACTATAACAATATAAAATTCCTGAAATTATGGCTTTTTAGTTTTGGTGTGCCACCCCAACATTCTAAGTGGCCCCAGCCGCCCACCCCGATGAAAGGTTTCTGCAGGCGCCCCTGCGCGTATCACCAAATATGTATAGGACCAAAGTGTCCGTCATTTGGTGTTGAGGTAGTTGGCAACCCTAGTCAGTGGAGAGGTGTGTCCCTTTGTTCACGTGTGAAATGCTGGCGCTCACATGCCTCACCTAGTGGTAGAACATAGATATGTAGGCTTTGGAAACCTGAAACCTGTGCATTTGATCCACAGTCAAATGCACGCTGAAGGAATATGAACACTGTCTTGGGAAACTGGGCAATTATGTGATGTTCTTTCTGTGGTTCCATGTAGTTGTGATATGTGTTTGTGTGATGCTCTGTTCGTACGTCATGTTCAATGTATTATGTATGCATGTTAAATGTTATTTGTCGAAATGTCTGAATGGAGCTACCAAAGTGCAAGACAAATTTCAGACCTAGTCTGACAATAAAGTCAATTTAATTTCAATTCAATTCAATTTAACTTGGGTAAAATACATTGGCTGATTTCCTACATTAAGGAAGCAAGAATCGAAAGCCAGACTTCCAGGATTCATAGTTTATTATTTTTGACCCATTTAGTTTGTCCTCCTCCTGTTTAGGTCACTTCTCCAGTGTAAGACGAACATTAAGGTGTGTTTGTCTTGTTTGTTTGTGTGTTTTTCAGTTGTATCCAGGAATCTGTCCTTCACAGAGGAATTGTGTGGAATCACTGAAGTGACGGAGGTGGAATCTGAAACGGTTGAGTGCAGAGTTGAAATTACGGTATATTTCCAGTTATTTATTTTTAAGTCCTCCACCATCTGTCCATGAGAAACATTTTTTTTTCTTTGGTTGGTAGGAGGAAACGACTGTGCTGACAGTTCCTAAAGGTCAGCTGTCCATTAATTTAAATACACGTTTTGAACACTTCACATAGAGCCAACATTGATGTGTGTATTCAATGTAAAAATATACGCAGGGAAACCCAAAGCTGTCTCAGAGGCTGACCAGGTGCCGGTTACAGCTCGAGGTCGGAGCAGTGGCTCAAAAACGAGGATGGGCGACAACATTACTGAGGACAAGTCAGAGAATATCATCAGGTAACGTTTGAGGTTGATTGCTATTCCTTAAAAAATACCATGGCCTCTGTTCGCGTTTCATACCACTCACACAGCTAAACTGGTGGCTCCCAGTTCCTTCACACACACTCGGTGCATACACCGCAATGAATGACGGCCCTTTTGAGGTCCATATCTGCTTGCCAGAGGTGGACCATAGATGGGTCCCCACTGGTCCAGATCTGGTCCACATGTGGCAAAGAAAGCTGGACCTTTTGTGGCCCAGATCTGGTTTGCCAGAACTGAGCCATACATGGTCAGCACTGGACCAGCTGTGGACTCACTGTATGGACCAGCTGTGGACTCACTGTATGGACCAGCACTGGACCAGCTGTAGATGCACTGTATGGACCAGAACTGGACCAGCTGTGGACGCACTGTATGGACCAGCACTGGACCAGCAGTGGACTCACGGCATGGACCAGCACTGGACCAGCTGTGGACACACTGCATGGACCAGCACTGGATCCACTGTATGGACCAGCACTCCACAGCTGGTCCTGTGGACCCACCGTTGCCCCTGTTATGGTCCAGCACAGTTTGAGCACTGGCACCAGATGCCTCCAGTAGCCAGACTGGACAGTGACCACTGACTCTTTGGAGGTCCCGTAATTGCAATGAGTCCACTTTAAAACCCCAGTGGGTTTTGGTTTTTGAATCTGGTTTGAATCGATGCTCTTGTGCCTGCTAGAATCGAGGACATTGAGGCTGAAATCCAAGAGAAGCCGGATGCAGCAGAGGTGTTTGTTACTGAGCTGGTGCAGATCGAGGTGCGTGTGTGAACATATGTTGATTTGCTGTCACTGGCAGTACAAGAGTATCCTTGTGATTCGGGGGTCTGTTTTTTTTAGAGCATGCTCAGTGTCGTTACTGAAGAAAAAGAAGGACATGAAGATGATGGCGTGCCTGAAGAAACCACAGACAAACCAGCCACTGTCCTCATCTCACAAGACGTAGACGCAGCAGAAGATACACCAACAGCTGCTGCAGAGGAGTGTCAAGAAGAAGATGATGGCTCTCAGGATCTCAACACCTGTGAATTACACATGATCGTGGAGAATGTGACCCAAATAGAAGAGAAAGAGTGTCAGGAGGACGACACGGGGGTCCTTGTAGCCTCTGAAGATGTTCCAGTCCTAGACAAAGACGCAGAAACTCTGGATGAGGAAGAAGAAACGACTCAGGTTGAAGTCACAACAGAAGCGTCAGAGCTCATGCACTCTGAGGGAGGGGGGGCTACGAAAAGAGGAAGGGCTGTAGGAAAGACCACCAAAGCCGCTCCCAGCGAAACCCCCAGGAGGAGATCTCAGCGGAAAAGCAGGACACAGGAGGCTGCAATGAAAGACCCCACAGCCCAGGATGGCGGTAGAGTTCTGCGAGGAAAAACTGTGAACAAGATCTGCAACATGGAGGAGGAGAGCGAAGCTCTAGCAGCCGAAACAACAGAGGAGGAAGCAGAGTCAGAGGAAGACAATGTGGAACAGCCTACAAGCGCAGATGCAGAGAATCAGCAGCAACCAGCGATGGAAAAGGGTGGCCAAGAGCTTCTTGATTCACAAGAAGACGCCCCTACACTAATAAATGAGGATGAAGTAGTAACAGCAGACAAGGCTGAGGACTTTGATGATGAGGTGGAGGAGCCTCCTGTTGTGGATTTGAAAGGCAGACGCAAAGTCTCCTCGAAAAGGAAACCCAGCAGAAGGCCTCAGCAGCAGGAGGAGAAGGTCTCTGCAAGGAAAGACACACAGAAACCGGTGGAGGAGCTCTGCCAGGTGGAACAAGAGCAGACCAATGATCACACCGAGGAAGAAGAAGCAGCTGAGACACTGACTGCTGTGGAAGAGGTCGGAGCTCAAAGAGCAGGAGATGAAAAAGCTTCACCTTCAACAGAGGTGGATGTGGAGGACACGATGGATGTCCAAGAAGAAGAAAAGACTAAAGGAGAGACTGAAACTGTGGTGGCAGACGATAGTCAGGATGGAGCCCCCGTAGAAGAACCTGGCACAGTTTCTGCTGCCTTAGCAGAAGTATTGCCTGACACAAATGAGACGGTCACACCATCACTTCAAGGACTTCAGCAGCAGGACATAGACATTTCCAGACTGCAGAACGCCACCGTCATTTTAGTGGACCTGAAAACAACCAGCCACAACTTCAGTGTGAAGGAGACAGAAGAAACACCAGCGAACGAGGAGAAGATGGAGGAGGAAGCAGCAGAGGAACAAATACCTACACCAGAGGAGACCATTGCAGAAACATCCCTGAATACAACAGCAGAGGCAGAGATGGTTGAACCTGAAAACGACAATCGTGGAAAAGAAAAAGAGGAAACCACCAGTGAGGCAGAAAATGATGAGCAGGTCTCAGTTATCAAAACAAGAGTCCTTCGAAGCGGAAGAACGACTTGCAAAGAAAACCACAAGTCCACAAGGAAGAGCAGACAGCAAGAAGAGGAAGATCAGGCTGGTGCCGATGCTCTTGAAGAGGAACCGAGCCAAACAGAGGACGGCGGTGATGAGCTGGAGGGAGAGGCTGAAGCTGTGGCACCAGCGGAGGAGATACCTGCTGCTGCAGAGACCCTGGCTCCTCCAGAGGAAGATGTAGGAGAGGATGGGGAGAAGAACCTGCCACAGGCTGAATCAGGAGAAGATCCCCAGAAAGAGGTGGCGTCTGATGAAGAAAGCGTTGATGAGACGGACGTGGTGCCAGAGGCTGCAGTGGAGCTAGTGCAAGAAGGAGAACCTGAGCCTGGAGCAGCCCAGCCGGAGGTGGACTCAGCAGCTCTGGCAGTGGAGCAACAGAGTGAGGAACCTTCACTTCAGCTTTCTGATCTCCAAAGAGTGAGTGTGGTTTTAGTTGATGTGAAAAAAAGCATTGAAAATGTTCAAGAAAAAACAGCATTAGTTGAGGAGGCCAGTGAGGAGATGAAGGATGAGCAGATGGAGGAGGTCCCTGCGTCTCCTCTAATGGCTGGAGGAGCTGAGCAGGATGGAGTGGAAGATGCCGTCAATCATCAACAGGAAGCGGAGGGGAGCGCCGAGGAGACGTCCACACAGGACCAAAGTGCTGATAAAGGGGATGGACCTCCTGTCATCAAAACCAGAAGTCAGAAGTTAGGAGAGACAAGCAAAGCCACACCTCGACGCAAATCAGCAAGGAACAGGGGCGACGTTTGTCAGCAGGAGGTGGAGGCACCTTCAGAGAACAGTGAGGAGGAATCAGCTGTTCACGTTCGAGTCCTGAGGCGCGGGAAGAAAGCTCTCGCTGTCACACCAAGACGAGCAGGGAAGAGAAACGGAAAGCAACTCGAAGAAGAGGAGGAACAGGAGGAACCGACAGTGGCGGAGGAGAGCAAGGAGGAGGAAGAAGCTCAAAAACATCAGCGGACAACTGACCAGCAGGAGGAAGAAGATGAAACTCCACAGGTCGACAGCACAGAACCACAAATGGTGGTTGAGGCCCACGCAGTGAAGCAAGCAGATGGACCAGAACAGGAAGAAGCTGAAGATTTTCTTGCTGGAGGCGACGGAAAGACCTCAGAAGAAACCACAACACAAGGTGTAGCAGAGGACACGCCAAAGGAAATCCAGACCTCCAGTGGTTCTGAGGAGGAAGAAGCATCGGCTAAAACAGACAAAGACACCAAAGTAGAAGGTGAGGAGGTGGCGGCACAGGAGAGCATGGGAGAAGATGAACCAAGAACACAAACACGAGTCCTGAGGGGAGGGAGGAAGTCTGCTCCGGCAGCTCCCAGACACAAATCCAAGAGAACCCGAACACAGCTTGATGCAGAGGAGGAGGAGGAAGAGGACGTGAGCACTGCAGAAGAGGAGGTCCAAGAAGAGCAAACCCAGGAAGTGCTGGAAGAAGCTCAGGACCAAAAAGAGAAGACAGGACGAGACGAAGCGAAGGAATCCACCACGGCTCCAGAGCGAGAAGCTGCAGCAGAAGAATCCCAGACAGCTGCTGCCTCAGAGACTGAGGAGCAGGTGGAGAACCCAGTGGAGGAGAGCACTGAAGCAGCCTCCTCCACTGATGAGGGAAAGGTCTCCAACCAGGATGAAATGCCAGACACAGTAGAAACACG